>SNQJ01S0078281.1:12954-24755 GCA_010110895.2 Picea sitchensis
TAAGAATCTATATGCATTGCTTTACTTCATAGGTTTAAAACTTACAAAGGTGACCTATTGGGTGAATCATCCCCTAATTCAAGGAGTGTTTTCCAGGTGAACCCCTCTCTAAGGATTGTGGAGAATATGATATGGATGGGGAAAATAGATTTGGGCATGGGGTTCATGACATACAAGGGATCATAATGTCTCATTTATGGGTGCCTTTGTAGAGGGTGTGTTGCACTTTTGTTTTCAATGCATTCTTTTTCCAAGCCCATTTATTGCACTTTTGTTTTCAATGCATTCTTTTTCCAAGCCCATTTATTGCCATTAGTTAATTAAGGTCCAAACACTAGGTACTCCCTAGGGTTAATCGATTATCTTGGGGGGGAATACCAAAGTGTCACTTGATGGGATAAGTACACAGAGTTCCATGGGGGTATAGTCTAGCTTGTAACACAACTTTGTGTAGATCCCTCAACAAATGGGACATTTACATCATGTGTTTGCTTTTGCAGGTCTTTGATTATTTTTTAGGAGAAGCATTTCATTGCTCTCAAGACCTCTTTGGGAAAGCATATGAAAGGTTCATAATTAGTATTTTTTTTTCCACTTAGCTTCCCTTTGGGCCTTCAACTCCTTCTTCCCATGAAATGAGGGACAATCTCTTCTTGGGTCAGTACACCCGAAAATTCCAAAGGTAAGGAGATGAGGGATGACGTGTGGAAAGTGACAAGTATGGTCGAGAATGGCACGGTGAATCGTCAAATGGACATCCCAATGGAAAACCTATTCCTAAGGGTGACCAATTACTAGGGAGAAATGTCAACCACCAATGTGAAACAAGGCAAAGATCATAATTTCCAAGCAGACATTACATAATCAAAATCAGTTTAAAATGGAACAAACTCAAATGCCTCAAATATTGAAATGAAACTCACCATAATACCTAGCTTGTGCCTCATGGAGAAAGACCCAATGTCTTCCATAAGCAACCTGATGTGCTGGATACCCTCATGATCAACCTGAGATCTATGGTGGTGAAGTGGGTATGGTGGTGAAGTGGGCCTCTATCTGTGCAAGTTGACACTATTGGTCAAGCTATCTCTCGGTACTCCATGTATGCAACCTGAGGCCTTCGATGCATCACCTCCTTATTTATCCCTAGAAATTGAGAATAAACAGTTGAAACTCTAGAGAGGTTTAAGATGCACTATAAACCCATAGCTACTCATTGGATCTTTGATGTGTTTGGTTAATACTAGACATGATGTATGTTTTGTAGTTAAAACTTTGAAACAACGCATGGTTAAGTAGGGGCACATTCACTGATTAGCTGCAAAATGTATATTTTGATGCTTGAAGGAAAAAAATCATTATGGTATGAGGCATGCAGAAGATAGTGAGTTTACCCTACATGGGTTTTTTTTATTCTAACTAGGAAGTGGATGTTGGTGATGGGAAGATAATTTCAATTTGTTGCTTTAGTTCAGGATGCATGTAATACCCCAATTTTGAACTTTCATATGTTTTAAATCAGATTATGTATAAATTGTAAATAAGTGTTCATAATGATGGAAGTCAAGCCTTATGAACTTAATTAAATGAACCCATGTGATAATGATGTAAATATACTGTATGGATTCCTAAGATCTCAAGGCAAAGTCCCGACTAGTGAATGTATAGGGATGCAATTGGGGTAAATATGATTTCCATGTACCATGTGGTATACCTTCCATGGTACACTCAATATATGTATATAGTTTGTTGAAAATTAAATAAAGGTACAAGATGGGTGCATAAGCACAAGAGTGGATATGAGTCCACTAGTGGGGAAGAGGAAAAGGGGGTCCAAGGCAAAAGGGAACTAATCCTATGTTACATAGGAACTCCTACATTTTTATTATTTACTTTATATAAATCTCATCAACCATATTTGACTTAGAACCCAATCATTGAATGCACATGGTGGTTGGTGAAGAATCCTACCTCACATAGTTATAAAATTATGGGGGTTAGGTACAGTCATCATGGCGAAGTGTAAGAATCCCCATCCTCGTGGAAATCTGTTCAACTTTCAATCTCATTCACACGCTTTACATTCTTATTCATACACTTATCATTATCATGTTCAAGCACCACCTAAGTTATAAAAACTACAACCTCATTTTTTAGACTAAGAGGAAAACCTAGCAATGACTAAAACCAATGATGGGAGAGTAATTCATGGACCTAGGAAGAGACCTGGATGGATGTAGAGGAGAATATAACTTGGGTCATTAGGACATCTCCCTTACCCCTATTCTTAATTTTTGTTCATAAGGTGCCATAAATCCAAGGAAATTTTATGCCAAGTTATTTCAAGAAGACAAACAGTAGGATGGGTTATTCCTACCTACACTAAGAACACTAAAATGGAGAATACTCCCTAAGGGACTATTTATTAGATAGGTGAAATATCATTCTATGTGTATGGGTAGTGGATGATAATACCATCATTTTTTATGGATATATGGTTACCTGGAGTGATTAGTTGTGAATAGATTGGTTGAACATAACAACAATTGGTTAGGTGAGTTCCTTGTAAATATTTAGCCAATTTCCTTCATCCTGGTGGTCTCATAGGATGTCTTGGACGTGGCATATGCACTGGATTTCTATGGTTGGGTGGAAATTTCTCATACACAACCAATTTCTTGTACCATCTTGGTTAAAATATAATCATTCAATCTCTACTCTTCAATCTATATTTATAATTCTACATTTTAAGCTTATATTATATTTATGAATGAAATGGGTACATAATCCCTAGTTTTTATGAGTTTATGGATGCTAATTTTGTTAGGATATTTAGACACGTAAGAGTTATTCATGATCAACTTGGTATAATGTGTATTTATCTCAAAGTGTGCCTCTTTTCTTTGTTTGGGAATGAAGCATGGGCTCACGTTCCTGATGAGAAAATGTAAGCATTACAACCTAAAAATGGGAAGTGCATTTTGTTGGATATTCTGAAGATGTCAAAGGTTACATGCTTCTTCAACCTTATTCCAATGAAATAATTATTAGAAGAGATGTTAAATTTGATGAAAATATCTTGGCTTGTGAGCCTAATTTTCCATTTGTGCCATGTTCGACATGTGAGACATCTTTGGCATGCAAGCCATCTTTAGTGTCTATGCCATATTCTCTTCACAAATTTTTCGATCCTATTTTGGTTTCTTTTTTAGATGATGAAAATGAGGATGAAAATCCACCTCCACCTACTCACCTTCCTCTAGATGAGTCCAATTAAAATGAACTTGTACTAGCACCATAGATTCCTGGATGGGTCCATTCGACCTGTGAAGCAACTGGTGATCTTTCCAGTGATCCTACAAATCAATGACATGCATATTCATAGTTCCAATGATCCTACAGATCAATGACATGCATATTCATAGTTCTAGTGATCCTCCTCTCTTTTGGCTCAATTTTAAGAGATTYRTGATCTARAAACATTTGCAGAAGCTTCTRGCCATCCAGATTGGGACAAAACAACGAATGAAGAATATCATTCCTTAATGGAKAGMGATACTTGGGAACTTGTACCTCTTYTGAAAGGAAGAAAAATTATTAGATGTWAATGGGTGTATAGAACCAAKATTGMATCATATGGAAGTGTTGAAAGACATAAGTCCTAKTTAGTTTCCAAAGGATTCTCTCAAGTTGAAGGAATTAACTMCAATGAAACCTTTGTCCTCGTAGAMAAAATGAATTCCATCCACCTTRTTCTATCMTTTTATGMCTCACATAGATGGGAGRTCMATTAGATGGATGTTGAATCCACMTTCTYRCATGTGGATCTGCATGAATAAATCTACATGGAATAATATCTTTCCTATGATTAGAATGACTCCAACCTTGTATGCCACCTTAAGAAATCWCTCTATGGTATTAAGAAAKCTCCTTGGGCTTGGTATGCTAAAATGGATAACTTTYTTMTTGACACTATATTTTCTAGATGTCATTCTAACCCCATGTCAATACCAAGAAAGTAGGAAGCCATCTCATAATACTTGTTCTTTATGTTGATGACATTATCCTCACTAGTAGTAACCCTAAACTTTTAACCCATGTGAAATCCAGCCTTGAGAAGAAATTCGAAATGATAGACTTAGCATATTTGCATTATTTCCTTGGCATCCAAGTATTGCAAACCATAGAAGGAATTTCCATTTCCTAGTCTAAGTATGCATGTGACCTTATTTGTCATTGTCACATGAAAGATTGTAAACCAACCTCTTCTCCCTTCCAATTTGGAGTCAAACTTGCTGCCACATATACTACTCCTAAAATTGATGCCACTTTGTAGCATTAGTTGGTATCCTTTTGTATTTGACTCATACATGTCCTAATATTTCCTTTGATGTTGGTATTGTTTCCCAGTATATGAAAACACCAGGCCACGAGAGCCATTGTAAAGTATAAAAATGGATACTTTAGTATGTATGGGATACACTTTAGAGTGGGATACATTATAGTTCAAAGGAGACTCCTTTGTTGGTTGGTTTTACTGATTCAAATTGGGCCGGAGACCCTAATGATCAAATGTCTATTGCAGGTTATGTTTTCATCCTTGGTTCCATACCTATCACTTGGGATTGTAAGAAACAATAGGCTCTTACTCTTTCTTTAGAAGACGTAGAGTACCGAGCAACATTTAATGCAAGTCAAGAATATTTGTGGCTTTGATAGATCCTTTCATAGTTTGGATTCTAGCAATAATATCCGACCACACTTTGGTGTGACAATCATAGTGCCATCAAGCTCACCAAAGATACAGTTCAACATCATCACAAAAAACACATCGAGATACAAATGCACTTCATTAGAAATCTCATTCATGATCCAGTTCTTAAAGTTATCTTTTGTCCGACAAATTATCAAGATGTAGACGTTTTCACAAAGTCTCTTACAGAGGCAAATTTTTCTAAACTTCAAACTATGTCTGGAGTTTAGGAAGTTGTCATTAAGGGGGGGTAAACTATAATGCCTCCTTCCTTCTCCTATTGTGTCACCTTTGTAATTCCTTCAATCCTATCCCAAGTTGTTCTTAAGGAATATGTTATGATATTGAGACACTGAGGAGTTAGTTAATATCAACTTGGTCTAATGTGTCTTTAGGTAAAAGTGTGTTTCTTTAGTATGCATTTGTAGTTATGTAATCCAACGATCATGATATGTTCTAGACATAGAATGCTCCAACGACTCGTATTATCCTTGATATTAATGAGTATATTGATCTGTGGCTTGACACCTGATTGTTCCATGATCTCTATTTCAATAACATGGAGAGTCATTCATTTATGATTTATTGTGAGAAACTCTTACGTACAATTTTTTTTCTTTTGCATTAATAAATTGCTTCAAGTGGCCACATTGGCTAGGGACATGGATTGTTTCTCTCTTGGAGGGTTTTAACCACACAAAAACATCGGTGTTATGATATTTGATCTAGTTGTCTGAATTGTTTCTTAAGGTGTTTGTTTTGCGTGGGAATAACCTGGTTTGTCGACCAAATTTTTGACGCATGATAAATTTTCATGCATGTATGAATTCAAATGGTGTTGTAAATTTAATGGGTTCAAATTTATATTAATACTTTGAACCTAGGTCACATCCCTGCCCCATTGATTGGGTGGTCCTTCGAAGTGGAAATGACAACTTGGTATCATATTTGAAGTTACAACACAAGGGTTGTTATGGGCCAAAAATGTGAAAATATAGTAGACATTGAGTTTCCTTGGGAAGTTATAGAGAAATCAAGATTGTATGGCATACTCAGTTTCAAAATTTTGTTGATGTTGATATGGCTAAAGGATAAACATCAACTTAGAGCAACTTGAAACTTTCAAAAAATTCAGGCCCTTCCTTATTTAATATATCAGGGCATTTTAATTTAACTCCAATAATCTACATTCAAATTGGCCCAAGAAGCATTATTCTAAAAAGGCTCAAAGTGAACTCTTTAGAATTGGACTGAGGAAAATTATTCTAAAGAGGCCCAAAGTGAACTCTTTCTAGTTGGAATGATGTGTCTTATTTTAAAGTGACCTAATAGATCTTCTTTCAAAATGGCCCAAAGGGCCTCTTGAAACGATCCAAAGTGCCTTCTTTGAAATCAGTGTGATGAGAATTGTTTTAGAATGGGAAGATGGACCTCTATTTTGAAGTGAGTAACTGAGTGTTGTTTTGAAGTGGCCCAATAAGATTATTTATAAATGGCTTGATGACCTTACTTTGAATTCATGTGATAGTCTAATGGACATAGGACCAAGAGGGTGAAATTCCTACATCCTGGTAATTGTTGCACATACCTCCAACATATTTCTACTTCCTCCTCTGATCTTCAATGAACATTTTTATTTCTAAGAGGGATGAAAAACCCTCTTTCAAATTGGCTCAATCAAACTTCCTTCCAAATTTCCCAACAAACATTGTTTCAGAATGCTCCAATCTGATTTCTTGCTCCGATGTGTCTTCTTTTGGACTTTCCCCATGGGTGTTATTTTGAAATAGAGTAAATGAGTGTTATTTTGAAGTGGCCTAATGCGATTATTTGTAGTAAGTTTATGTGTTCTTTCAAAATGGTTCAATGGGCCTTGTTTTAGAATTTCACAATGAGAATTATTTTCAAGAGGATCGATGGGAGTTTATTTGAAATGATTTGATGCATCTTGTCTCATACTTTTCCTATGGACGCCATTTCAAAAAGGTTCAATATAAATAGACCTATTTGTGTTACAAATTTTATTTTACCAGCTTAACAAAGATATAATTAAATATAAAGTAAACACCAAATGAAGAGGGGTTTGAGTCAATGAAAATAACACAAACCAGTGGGAAATCAATGGAAATTTGTGAAATCAATTAAGGCAACAAGCATGGTTATGCCCCCCTTGACGCACATAACATCCCCCTGAAATTTCCTAAAGTAATGTTGGAAAAAGGGTTTATGATTAGATTGCATTTGATTATGACATGAAGAGTCCAAATCATAAACAAAATCACTACAATGATGTTTCAATGTCATTATTATATAATAGAATTGTTGTTGTGCATAGTGCTTGCAATTCAATCTAGGTATTAATGTTGCTACAACAAAGCTATAAATAAATAGTCTTAGCCTTAGTTGCACTAAGAAAATTGTCATAATGGAAAATGCTTTAAACCCCTACAATTATGTACTAGATGTCATAGGTGAAAATTTGCATGGGAGGAATTTGGATACGAAGTGCAATGGACATAGAAACCAAGAGACTCCTCCATGTTAGTTTTTACCTATGTGTAGCTTGAGTTGTTTTCTAGCTATGGTACCTTCGTTTTTTAGCATAGTAGACAACAACGATAATACTGATCTGGGTGGACATCAATGGACATCCACCTATTCCACCGACTCAACATGGTTCTCCATCTTGACTATTTTTTTATCTATATTTTTTTAGGTCCTAAACTTTTGGGGACATTTTGAGGCCTTAAGCGTTTATTATTATTTTTTTTTTAAGCATTTGAGGGCCTAGTATTTTCATGGAATTCCCACGCCAGCCGACAATTGTACTTCTCAGTTAGATCTTTCAAACGAGGTATTGTGCACCCCAAACAAAGATTGTATGAAAAATTTGCACCATTGGGAAGTTGATGTGTCAACTAGCCACCTCAGGGCCTCAATCCTTTTGGCACTTCATGTCCTAGATTAGGGTTTTCAATCTTTAGGGTTTTTTCCTCTTAGAATTTAGCACTTTATGTTAAAAGGAAATTTCTCCCTTTTGTAATGTCTCCTTATGAATGAGTGTATTCGACACCTCCCTCCTTAGAGATATGATACCCCCATTCTAGCTAGTTTGTATTGCTTTGCATTTCACAATATTTTCCTATTTAATTTATTAATAATCTAGTTCTCATTGTATTACTAATTTACTTTACTGCCTGCAATGTTTCTATGTGTGTGTTTCCATTCATATTCATGCCTTTCATTTCATTCTCTATACAATCGAGATCAAGTATGCCCTCCTTGAATGATTCCCTACAACAATAATGAGGGTTCAATGAATTTTATGGAGGAAAGAGAGATACAGGGAACATGCATGCCAAAAGAATGTGTGCACCATCCTAAGTTTTTTCYTATTTTACATGATTTTCCATATTTATCAGTTCAAATCTATTTTTGAKTTTTCCTTTAGTTTGTAGTTACATGGACAATTAACTAGAAGGTGTAGTTGCCTAGTTACACTAAGCATTGATGCATGTATATTATCAATGTTAGTTATGCAAAAATCTAGGAGGATGCATGTTTGCATGCCTCAATTTATCTCCAAGAGAGATGCACTTATCTTGGCTCATCTATCAATGCAAGGAAGGGACATTAGGGTTATGGTTTGATACATATAGTAGTTGAATTATTTTGCATGTGTCCAATTTCATTGTACCTTCTCTTATTCCTAGTTTATAAAGGAGAAACAAGGTGCAACACTATGGTGGTTCCAAAGTTTAAGTTTTGGTGCTATAACATTTAATTTATTTATTTTATATTTAATATTAAAATAGTGACATTGTTTTGAGAGCTTAGATTTTGCGTGTTTGTTTTTCATATTATTAGTGGTATGTGTTTATAGGTTAACCTACTCTATAGCTAATGTTTTGATTGGTGTTCTTAGTTTTAGCTATCTAGAGTTTTAGGTTAAATTTATGAGTGCATAATATGTGTACCTTGGTTTGATTTTTAAAATGGTATCGAGGCATATTCACTAAAACCACCTAGGGATTCATGTATGGATAGTATGGATTCTACTTGGGATAGGGATTTTTCAAAAGGTTTCAAGGGTGGGATGTCCAAGCTCCGTGCTTTAAAAAAACATTGTGGACATGTGATAGGTTGTCTTTATATTTTTGAGCTATTTTATCTAGCAGTGTGTTCCAAGAGAAATAATATGACTACATTCAATGTCAGATGCAAAAACAAATTGAAAGGTACTTCCTATTATCAAAAAATATTGCACCTCAATGCAAAGCCTTCACAAGGTACAAAATGTCTGGAACATTAGAAGTGTTACCATTGTCACCTAGGAAATAACTTCCCTCATTTCAGTGAAGTAAAATTCAACACAAGGGAGGCTTCCCTAGTAGCTTCAAGGACTCCTACGGAAAGAAACAATCAAGTCTAAGGCCTCCTATGTAGCTACCCAATTTTAGCACCAACTAGATATACTTTGCAAGTTAAGGATTAGGTGATTATTCAAGATAAATTCCAAATTTTTGTTTGATGTGATTTAAGGCCAAGTTAAGGGGGTTTATCAAGTTATTATTCAATGTAAATCAATCCCCAAACATTCAATGAAAATACCAATGGTTTTTACAAAACTTGTGTAAAAGATGAGTAAATTGCAACATAAGACAAGTTATAAGAACTATACAATTCAACCCTTTAAACAAATTATAAACAAGTAAAATTTGGGGCTAAAACAATGAATAAACACTACTACATATGGGGTCAAAATTCAACAAAAAATTCCGATGATAAGGATAGATTCAATCATATCATCGCAAATTACAACATAATATACAAATTTTAATCATTTTTTTTCTAGGTGCCCTGATGAACGTCGTACTTCCGACGAACATCTATATCCATCGATATTTTGATGATAGTTTGTCTATCTATCGACGAACGTAGAGAATGCCAACTACCCATTTGAAAACGGTTTAACAGTCACTCACTTGGTCAAATTTGACATAGTCAACGTTCTTCGAAAGATCGACGACGATGAGTGTTTTCGACTATTTGTTTGTAGGTGCGACGATTATAAAATATTATTATGTTCATTGTTCGTGGCATGATTTTTTAGTCTTTTTTCTATGTGCTACTTGCCTCAAATCCAATTATTGATCTGCATAACTCGGATTTTGTTCTTTGAAGGTTAATTTTTTTTAATATTACTTTGTCTCTTTTTAAATACCCAAATTGGATCCCTAACCCTTAGACCCTTTTCATTTGGGGACACAAATTGTTCCCTAGGAAATAGGTATGAACATGTCTACTCAATTCCATTTAATTACTATACAATTTGTCTTGGTCTAGTTCTATTTTATTTTTTGATTTTATTAATCACTTATAGTCCAGCTTTGGAAATTATGTGGTAAAAATGTGTGGTTTTGATTTATTGATTAATTGTTGACTATTGTTATAAACCTTTAATAAATCTATGACAAAATTGGATTAGTTATGTAGTACATATGGGGTCAATATAATTCGATGAAATATGTACCATAAGAATATATTCGTATATTAATGTACTTATATTGCTTCAATGGATTTTGTTGTAAATACGGGAAATCCCAATGCCAACACCTGAAGAGAGTGAAAGGACGATTGCTAGGTTAAGGGTTGCATTGGAGGCACATGTCAGTACTGATGGGAAATGTTATTTCCCTTGCAATCAATGTAGAGGCTTGAAAATAAGAAGACTTGTAAGGAATACAGTTGAAAGACATTGTTGGAGGTATGGGCATTGTGAAGGGGGGCATACATATAATCCCATGGTAAGTTAATCATTTTATATGTATTTGTATTGATTGTATTTATAAAATTTTCTTTTGTTTTAATATTTGTTATATACACTAATGTTACTAATTGTTTGTAATTGTAAAGATAAATCCTCCTAGGTGTGTGTCGCCTAACAAATGTCTTCCAAGTAGTAGTAGAAATACTATTGTACAAGATTTGGAAGATGATATGGATATTGAAGATCAAGTCAATCCTATGGAAGAAGATGCCACCAATAATATTTTTGAGCCTAATGATGGGACAATAGATTGATCCAAGACATCTTTTCTCCAATCAACGATGAAAACTTTGATGATATTAATGATGTACCTCTGCTTGAGAAGGAATACCAACCCCTTTATGAAGGCTCAAGAACAAATATTCTCTCCGTTATAATGTTGTTGGTAAAATTGTAGGTATTGAATGGTTTTTCAAACACTTGTCTCACATAGATCCTAAGGTACGCAATATAATTCATCACATATTATACGTAAAGGTCAACTTTATTTTTCTCTATTTTTATTGCCAATTAATGTGTAAATTAAGGATTCAATATTTTTTATTACTATTATTTACATTAACTAGTTAGTTTTTATGTTGTAGATTGTTGGGTGAATTTTTCTTACCACCTTCAAATAATTTACCTTGCACATACCGAGAGTTGTGTGCCATTATGAAAGATATTGGAATGGAGTATCAGACTATTGATGCATGTTCGAATGATCATATTGTATATTATGGAAAATATGCATCGGAAATGAAATGCCCACAATGTCAAATCAATAGATATTGAACCAATCAAATAACAAAAAAGATGTCTCAAAAGGTTTTTCTTCGTATTCTAATAATTCCATGTTCGCAGTGATTGTTCAGGTGCCAAAACATTGCATAGTTTATGGATTACCATGCATGACACATAAGTGAAGATGACGTTCTTCGAATGCATGTAGATGGTTCTGCATTTAGGAACATTGAAGAAAGATGACCAATTTTTAAAGAAAGAAACGTGTAATGTTAGGCTTTCATTGGTAGCTGACGGTGTCAATCCATTTGGTGAGCTCAGGTCTATTTACTCAATGTGGCCTATTTTTTTATAAACAATAACCTTCCTCCTTGGATGTCAATAAAGAGGGAGCACACAATGTTGGCAATGATTGTTCAAGGTATTTGTTTACAAAATTGGTTTGAACGTTGCATTTTGTTTTTCTTATTCGTTGTATACACACACACACACACA
>SNQJ01S0078282.1:0-12659 GCA_010110895.2 Picea sitchensis
TCCTTTTGAAGCTCCAACCCAATCCCTACCATGAAGCAACACCATAGAAAGAGTTATGACAAAATCATGGATGAACCTACTAATTAGACATGAGATGGCTATGTGGATTCCATACCCACTCAAAAACAAAATGCACACACACACACACAAACTAAAATGGTTAATTTTGTATTAAAATGATGTTGCAACTTAACTATGCATCTTAATAACACAAAATGTATCATTGTATTGATGTCATTGAAGCAAAATTATTACAAAAATTCACAATATTCAAAACAAGAATTGTTTTTCTTAGGGTAAACTATTGATTCTATTGGTATATTCCCTATTGAAATGTCGTAGAATCAATATTATTTTGCAAAACATTAAAAAACTTGGATTTAAAAAAATACATGATCACTACGTTTCTCCTTCTATTCCTCCCATGGAGGATTTTTATCTTGCTTCACTGGTTCCATCTCCTCATCACCTAGAGCCTACTAGATTGAGTCTTCTTCTTGGGCCTCCTTTGGTGCTAAGCCAATTAATATCCCACACTATGTGCTTTGTACCAAACCAATCGCCATATGATGTAATATGTTGCAATCCTCCTCCAACTTTGTTGTTTTCCTTCTCTGTTGAACCATCATTTCCAAGACCTCTGCTTGCCCTTGATTGAAGGTTACCTCCTCGTCATGGAATTTATTGGTACAATTAACTATTGAAAATTGATTGATCGAAATCAAACTTCCGTGATGCCTCAGAATTTTCCTTAATCCCAATATTTTTCACATGTCACACCAACCCAAATGCTTATGCTCCTTCATATCCAAATTCGTGAATTTAGGCGATAGAGCCGAACCCGAACAAACTTCCATGAGACAATATTTTTTTGGATTCCAAATTCAAGAGGGAATCACCATATTATGATATGCATTAGATAACCAACCAATTTCTTGAATGGAAATGGGATTGGAATGGCTTCCAGAATTCATTATCGAATATTTAAACCATAACAACGCCAAATTTAGTCCACATGGAGATATCCCACCTTCATTTTCCATTTCAAACAACGAAACCATTTTACCCTTCTCCCCCTCCATTCTATGTGGATGTATGATGGTGATTAATGCATACCCACTATGCATGGGAATGGACCACCACTTGGGTTTTCATGAATGTAACATGCCTAGCTCCAATGTTGAGTCCCATTACTACTAAGTCAACTAACATATCAATTCAAATGTGTAAATATGTGCAACATGACATACATGCGTGCAACATGACATACATTCTCATGTTATTGTCATTAATTCTTAAAAACATGAATGCAAATGATTTAAATATGCACAACAACAATTAGGCACACACAACATTGATACATACAAAATACGGAGTAAATGCAACATTAAACAATAGCATTAAAACTGTAAATGACACAATGATCATAACACTTATCTTTTAAAAACATTTTACACAACTAATTGCATGCGATGGATATTCCACCCAATCATAGGCTCTATTGCACCAATTCTCTCTACAACAATCCACCCTCGAGTTGGGGCTATGAGTCCATAAGGACAGACAGGTTGCTATGGGTGTCTATAGTCCAGTATAACAACCCAAATACCAACTAAAACATAGTGACACAACTCCTACAACCATTCCAATTGCCCAAATCTCTTCCCTATTAGTTTGCACAACCTAAGGGATGGGATTTCCTTCTTTACACTATATCACCTCAGACAATCTCCATCCCCTCGAGGGCTCCAACATAGACCAACCGAGAATCTCTCTATTGGGGGCTCTAGAAAAATCAATTGCAATAGGAGTGCTCACACAACATTTGCAAATGATCTTCACATAATTTCTCACCAGAAATCACTTACACGCATGAAAACCCAAATATCAACATGATTACCAGCTTCAATAAGCTATCTTCCATACACAATATGTCTACCTACTATTTCTCAACAATCGACTCTATTTTTCCTCACTTCTTGCTCAACTGTAAAAAAGTATCTCCCCTATACTCGAATATCCTCTTCTCCCATGATTTCTTGACTCTTATTCTTCCCTCAAGGATGGTTGCACTAAACCCATGCTTTCATAACTGAGTGGGATGACTTCCTCACCCAATCTCTTACATGAATTCAATGATTAAGTGTATAATATGTCAAAGGGATAAATGGATAAATGAAAAAATAATAAATGAAGATGGCTTAAGACTGAAGGAATGTGGAACCCCTCAAAATCCCCATTAAGCCCCCTATCTTTTGGAATCACAACACCCCATTACTTTGGTCCTTACTCATCTACATCCAGTGGTGTATTTCATTTTATTATTTTCAATGTACAATGTTTACATATTACATTTCTTGGCTCATAGCCATTCATAATTAAAAATATACGATGCTACATCGTGGATCAAAATAGGGGTGTTACAATTCCTTCCCCCGACAATTTGCATTGTCCTCGGTGCACATCACCATACATGTGTACATGTATACATATATAGAACATTACATCATAATACTAAAACATTTCTTAATTTAATGACTCCTGCAACAATTCCAATGTCACACACCCACTACGACAGCTAAGATTTTCTTTTTCTTTTTGTCTTTTCTTTGAGGGACAAAATCCCCGAATTTCTATGGAGCCTAGCGCAAACCATCCCTTCCCTTATCCTCCTCCATGTGATCGTTGGCTATGACCACATGCCTTACCAAGAAGGCACTTCCGGCTTTTGCGATTCGGGGAATCGCGATGCAAGCGTTCCCCTATTCTTTGTCTTTCGAAATGTCGAAACACAAAAGGGTCTAACAGATCCTTAGCTCCTCCCTTGGGTCACTTTTCATACGACCGGTCCTATGACCTGGTGCTATTCCTCTAAATGCTTTCAGGGTTTCGCGATTCGGGGAATCACGATGCAAGCGTTACTCCTTTCCCTTTCAAATCCCCAGAACTCTAAAGCCTAGGATCATCTGGATCTATGGTCCAGATCATCGACTTGATCAACGGCCCGGATTAAATCCTGACATTCTACCTTTCGGTATTTTTGGCGGGGTCTTCACTCCTATTCCTCCGATGTCCAGAACCCCAGTGGCTTTAGATCTTCGCCACACGTCCCCTACAAATGGACCGTCCAGATTCTTTCGGGACTCCTCCTTCCTACCACAAGACCCTGTCCGGTGACCTAGGGATCATCCACAGAGTGCGTTGGGGTTTTGGGTACCAGGATTTCATGACTTGCGAAAATGAGGGGTCTTTTCCTTTGGTTTCCTAGGTGTCGAAACGCCGAAACCTATTCACGCTAAACCGATTCAGGGTTTCGTATACTGGGATTTCGCTACTGGAAAAAACAAGGGGTCTTACCCTTTGGTTTCTCGGGTGCCAAAATGTCGAAACCTATTCACGCTAAACCGATTCAGGGTTTTGTATACCGGGATTTTGTGACTTGCAGAAACCCACAGCAGAGAGTTTTCTTACCTTTCGAAACTCCGATCCCCGAATTCCCAATATGTGAATTCATGTATGAGATTAACGACGATGAGCCTCCCTTGATCTGATGGTTCATAGAGCTCTGACAGATCCTTGGATCTACGGTCCTAGATCCCATCGCTACTTGTGAAGGCTGAAGGGGTCAAGGTATTTATGCATGCGCTCCTCCTCTAGATCCATCGGTCTTGACAAATCTGGGGCATTTCCAAAAGGATTACAACCGTTCGTCTACCAAACGATGGGGTATTCTATTTCGATAAATGGGACTCGCTATCCTTTCTGAGCTTGATTCACGAGATTCAACCTCTCAGGGCTTTGAACTCCCATGACTTCAAAACCTGAGAGAACTACTCTTGCTTGTACAAGGTTTCCAGACCCAGGTCATCTAGACCTTCAGAGGGTTCTTGGGTAATTATCACAGGGCTTGGTGACCTGACTGAAAAGCCTTCCTAATTCGTCGAGATATGACTCTGTGACAAGGGTAAAGTAAACTCATGGGTTTACTATAATGGTAGTCTTTTCAAGGAACTCACTCCGGCTCTGGAATGCGAGGAAACTTCCCGGGAGGAGGTGCCTTCGGGAAATCAAACCAGGGCATAGTGTGAGTCAAGTAGATGGGAAAAATATCCAGGGAATGAACTCGTACTCTGAACTTATTCATTCTATACATAAACCGATTATGGTCATATAATTATAAACATGCATCCATTATTTCCAATCAAAACACAAGGCAAAATCTTCTATACAGAAACCATTTATGAGCATATATGCATGAGCATGCGTTCATGATATTCAATTCAAAATACAGGACATAACACTTATCAGAAACATCAGACATGATGCAACTGCTGAGAAGGGTGCTCGTTTCCACCCAACTGTAGGCTCAGTGACTCCAAACAGATTTACCACTAGCCACCCCCGAGCGAGACCACGGTGCTTTGAGATTCTGTCTCCTACTTCAAGCTCAATGGAAGTCAATGATGAAGGTTACTCTCCTTCTCCTATGTTCATAACTCTCTGTGTTTCCAGAGTTTTCTCCAGTTCTCTTCCGCGATCCCTGTTACGCGCTCTCTCTCTCTACCCTCTTACCACACTTCCTCTCTTGCCTTTTTCTCTGCAAGATTGCGCGTGGCACGAATTTCCCTGTCTGTGGTTAGGTCTGAGAGATTTTATGGATGGGCAGTTCACCCCCATCCCCTCATTAACTCTTAAGGATCCTCCCTACCTACCACTCTGATGGGAAATCCATTCCAGGGTCAAAGAGTTGCTTTGGTCTTTGAGCAAGTAAAACCAGCATGGTACTAGCTCGGTGGAATTTAACGCAACCATTCCAGGTCCCTTCCACCACCTCTCATTAGCCATCATGGTCTCTTTTAGCACATCCCGCTCCCAGCAGTCATGCAACATATATTCATAACATAATTTACATTCATCGACCTTTATACAAAGGTCCGTCAAATCAAACATTCACATCTTTGAGTTTGCCATAGTTCTTGGCCAATATAATTATTTTTACAGACTGGGGGAAACAGGGTGTTACAATTACCTCCCCCTTAAAGGAACATCATCCTCGATGTTCTATCTATCAATATGACGTGTATGTACAGAAGTAAAAAAAATCGGATATGCCTGTTTCATGGCATCTTCCATTTCCCATGTAGCCTCATCTGGGCCAAAATGTTTCCACTGCACCTTGACCTGTGCAATGGTTCGGTTCCTGAGTGGGGTTTCCTTTTTGTATAGTATGCATTGAGGTTCTGGCACGAATTCTCCCTCCGGTTCCACCTGGATCACAGACTAGTCAATTATATGATTAGAATCATGTACATATTTCTTCAATAATGAAACATGGAAAACATTATGTTCTTTTACTGTGGGAGGAAGTGCTAGCCTATAGGCTACAGGTCCCACTCTATCTAGAACTTCAAAGGGTCCACAATACCGAGGTGCCAACTTGGCACAAGCTCCCATCCTCAGGGAAATCTTCCTAGGCCTAACTCTGAGATATACGTGGTCTCCCATCTTGAATTCTCTTGGAGTTCTCTTTCGGTCGATGTAACTTTTATGTTTGTTCTGAGCGACCTTTAGATTTTGTTTTATCTAAATCACTTGTTATTCCATTTCTTTCAACATGTCAGGTCCAATAGTAATTCTATTTACGGGATTGCTCCAACTGACTGGGGTGTTGCACGGTCTACCATGGAGGACTTCGAAAGGACTCATCTTCAGGGATTCTTGGTAGCCATTATTGTAGGCAAATTCCACCAGTGGCAGGTAATCTTCCCACATTTTAGGTCAATGCATTACATGTATTCTTAACATGTCTTCTAATATTTGGTTCACTCTTTTCGTCTGTCCATTGGTTTGAGGATGATAGGTTGTGCTAAACAATAATTTGGTCTTTAGACCAAACATCAAGGATTTCCAAAAGTTGGAAGTAAATTTCATGTCTCTGTCAGACACGATCTTTTTAGGCATACCATGTAGTTTGAATATCTCCTTCATGAATACGTTGGCGATGTCTATTGCCTTGCAAGTCGACTTGACAGGGATAAAATGGGTGGACTTTCTCAATTTATCCACCACTACCACGATGGCGTCATTCTGTTTGGTCGATGTTGGTATTCCGATGATGAAGTCCATGGCAATGGTTTCCTATTTCCATTTCGGGATTGGTAGAGGTTGTAATAATCCTGCTGGGTGTCGGTGTTCTGTTTTAACTTGTTGGCATTCTATGCATTTGGCTAAGTACTCAACTATGTCTTTCTTCAATCAAGGCCAATAGTATTGATTCCTGGTGGCTGTAATCATCTTCTGGTACCCTGGATAACCAATATATGGTCTTTTATGTAGTTCATCCATTATGAACCTCTTCAAGTCGTCACAATCTGGAATATACAATCTATTTCTGTAAGTTAGCAGACCTCCATCTATCATATGGTAGTCTTCATACTTTATCCCTGTGGGTTCTTGCTCCAGGTACGAGGTTACGGTCTGGAAGAATGTGTCTATTTATTGTGCATTCTTAACTCTTTGCCTGGCATTGGTCTCGTAGGTGCTCACCACTGCAAGGTGAATTGTTTTCATACTTCTGCTAAGGGCATTGACCACCTTATTTTCCTTTCATTGAATATGTTTGATTTCAAAATCAAACTCACTAAGGAGGGCCATCCACCTAGCTTGTCTAGCATTGAGTTTTGGTTGGTCAAACAGATGTCGCAATCCAATGTGGTCTGTCATGAGTACGAATTTGCTTCCCAGGAGGTAATGCCTCCACATTTTCAAGGCATGCACTATGGCGGCTAGCTCTAGATCATGGGTCACATAGTTGGCTTCGTACTCATTCAATTTTTGGGATTCATAGCAGACTACACTTCCTTCTTGCATAAGGACTCCTCCGAGCCCTTCCTTCCAGGCATCTGTGCACACTAGGAAGTCAGCTTCGGGATCAAAGATCTTCAACATAGGTGCGTGGGTCAGTAGATGTTTCAGGGACTGAAACCTTTATTCGCATTTTGGGGTCCAAAGTAATTTTACTCCCTTCTTCTAGAGGGCAGTGATTGGACAACCAATATTGGAGAATCCTTTTATAAACCTCCTATAGTATCCTTCCAAGCCCATAAAGGATCTGATATCTGAAACGTCCCTTGGGGTAGGTCATTCCATGATAGACCTGATCTTGTCAGGGTCTACTGCTACTCACTCTTCAGATATGACATGGCCCAAGTAATGTATTTGCTTCTGGAAAAAGTCGCACTTGCTAAATTTGGCATAGAGCTAATGTTCTCTTTGCACTTGAAGCACAAGTCTAAGATGTTCCTCATGTTCCTCTCTATTCTTGGAGTAAATTAATATATCGTCAATAAAAACCAATACAAATTTGTCTAGGAATTTTCTGAGCACATTGTTCAGCAAGCACATAAAAGTGGCAGGGGCATTGGTTAATCCAAATGGTACTACCACAAACTCATAGTGACCATATCTCGTCCTGAAGGCAGTTTTTTGGATGTATTCACCCTTTATTCGGACTTGATGGTATCTAGATCTCAAGTCAATCTTTGAGAAGATGGAAGCACCTCCCAATTGATCGAACAAGTCATCAATCTAGGGTAAGGGGTACTTGTTCTTTATGGTTAGCTTATTGAGTTGTCTATAATCTATGCACAGTTGGAGGGTACCATCTTTCTTCTTCACAAACAGAACTGGTGCTCCCCATTGGGAAACGATGGGCCAGATATAGCCTTTGTCCATCATTTCTTTTAGTTGTAATTTAAGCTCAACTAGCTCAGGTGTGCTCATCCTATAGGGTGTCCTAGACACGAGCACTGCTCTCAGTGCGAGTTCTATCGAGAAGTCAATGTCCCTTCTCGGAGGTAAACCCGGTACCTTTTCTGGAAACACATCTCTATATTCTCTTAGTGTGGGGTGGTCTTCGAGGCTTGGTTTGTCATCTTCAACTGATTCCAACACCTGTATCGCATACTGTGGACATCCCTTTCTGCAATACTTTCTCATTTGAAGGGTTGATATTCGCCTCACCGAGACAGGTTTTTGGATCCCTTGAAGGGTTATCCTTCTTCCTTCTTCACTTACACATTCTAAGGTTTTATGGTAACAATCCAATCTGGCTTTATATGTGGCTAGCCAGTCCATACTGATCAACAGGTCATATGATCCTAGGGGTAGTATGTTAAGGGTTGCTTGGGTGGGGAATTCACCCATAGTGAATAGCAAGATGGTATGACCTCCGCTACCTTTCGTTTGGTGCCAATGGATAACTGTACCAACCATGGCTTAAAGTGTTTATGTGTGGCTATAATTTACACTTATCAACAGCCTTAGGAGCTATATAACTCAAATTTGAACCAGGGTCAATTAGAATAGAGACTAGATGGTTGGTGATCATACCTTCCATCTCCACCACTGAAGCTTGGTGGTTAACTTGTTTATTATCCACGGTTGCATAAATTTAGGCATACTCCTGGCCACGTCATTGAAGGTGGTAGCTTCTTGAACGTTGTAAATTCTCCGACTATTCTGTTGTCGGTGCGAGTATTCCCTCAATAGATGCTCTTCTCCACAACCCCAACATTTCAAGGGTTCTCTCTTTGGGTTATCAATCTTTCCTAGGGTAGATCCAAAAGGTTTATTTCCACTTCGGGAGGCGAAATTATGCTGGTGTACACTTCGGGTTGGAAAGCTCATCCTTGGGTCATTTTTATAGTTTTTAAGTCTTGGGGATTTAAACCCCTTTTTTCTGGAATCCCGAACTATTCTTCTGCTTCCAGCCTTCGTTAGGTTCTGTCCAATGCCCAAGATGTTCATAACAATATCTTGCCTTTTGGATAGTGTCTTCTAGGGTCTTTGGCTCGTCAAACTCAACCCTGTTCTGATAGTCCTTAGGTAGTCCACTGATGAATCATTGCACCTTTTCCTTTTCTGCTTTTATATAGGGTACGTACCTCAGCAACTCGAGGAATCTGCTGACATATTCCTCTATGGTGAATTTCCCCAGCTTGAGTTCATAGAATTCTTTAGTCTTTTCGTCGAAATACTTTTCCGGTAGATACTTCTTCCTGAAGTATTTCTCAAACCCTTCCCAAGATAGGTCTTCTTCATGAATCCCTTTTACATTCTTAAGGTCTTCCCACCAAATGGAATCCTTTCCATTCAAGATGAAAGTGGCTACTCGGGCCTTCAAGTTTTCTGAGAAGTCATGGACTCTAAAATACTTCTTTAGTCCAAGCAGCTAGGCCTCCGCTTCCTCTCCCTTCTTTATTTCACCGTCGAAAGAGGGTGGTTTGGCCTTCTTGAATTCTTCAAGATTATGATTTTTGGAATGATTTCGCTTCTTTCATTTTCTTCGAGAATAAGAACTAGTTCTACTACTAGAAGATCCCTCCAAGTCGCCAGTTTCCTTTCCAGAGGAATCATTCGACGCTTTTCCCTTATCTCTGGTGTGGACCTTTCTTGAGGTGCTCTTCCCAGTGTGGCCACTTAAAAGACCATGTTTTCGTATCTCAGATGGACTTAGAATTTTCTTTGTCTTTCGTTGGTCCGCGTGACCGGTGTCAGGTCCATGCTACAATTGTCTTTGTATGTCGGATAAGCTTTGCAACAACACTGCATTAATTTTTGTTTGCTTCTCTTGCTCTTTTATCAACCTCTAGTTGTCGACCTTGCAGCTCTGTAGTTCGACCATGAGGCTTTTGACAGTCTCAGCTAGATATGGAGGGGTCTCCACTGCTCTCCTTTCGTCAGACTCTTCGTCTCTATTATGGGATCCATTCCCCACTTCATGGTGCGTCACCATTATATGCGTCTATAATTTTCCCGTGGTTGATCGTCCACTTGTTGTGCAAGAAAAACACTTGTATTTAGTCAACATTATATTCATTCACAATCAACGCATAATTCATATTTTTCAAATGCGTACACACAATAGGAATTTTCATTCTTGACTTCGGCTTTTGATAAAGGGGGTTAGGATAGAGAGTTACTCCTTTTAAGTGTACTTCAAATGGAGTTTCTGCGTGGCTTGTCCAAGAACCTAAGCAGGCCAAGTGTTGTAACCATGCTCTGATACCAATTTGTCACACACCCACTACGACAACTAAGATTTTATTTTTCTTTTTGTCTTTTCTTTGAGGGAAAAAATCCTTGAATTTCTATGTAGCCTAGCGCATACCATCCCTTCCCTTATCCTCCTCCATGTGATCATTGGCTATGACCACAGGCCTTACCAATAAGGCGCTTCCGGCTTTCCCGATTTGGGGAATCGCGATGAAAGCGTTCCCCTGTTCTCTGTCTTTCGAAATGTCGAAACTTGAAAGAGTCTAACAGATCGTTAGCTCCCCCCTTGGGTCTCTTTTCATACGACCGATCCTATGACCTGGTGCTATTCCTCTAAATGCTTTCGAGGTTTTGCGATTCGGGGAATCGCGATGAAAGCGTTCCTCCTTTCCCTTTCGAATCCCCGAAACTCGAAAGCCCGGTGTCATCCGGATCTACGGTCTAGATCGTCGACTTGATCAATGGCCCAGATTAAATATTGGCATTCTACCTTTAGGAATTTCTGGCGGGGTCTTCATTCCTATTCCTCCGATGTCTAAAACCTCGGTGGCTTTAGATCTTCGCCACGCGTCCCCTACAAACGGATGATCTAGATTCTTTCAGACTCCTCCTTCCTACCACAAGACCCTATCCGGTGACCTAGGGCTCATCCATAGAGTGCGTCAGGATTTTGGGTACCGAGATTTCGCGACTTGCAAAAACGAGGGGTCTTGCCCTTTGGTTTTCCGGGTGTCGAAACGCCAAAACCTATTCACGCTAAACCGATTAAGGGTTTCGCATACCATGATTTCACGACTGGTGAAAACGAGGGGTCTTACACTTTGGTTTCCTGGGTGCCAAAACACCGAAACCTATTCACGCTAAATCGATTCGGGGTTTCGTATACCGGGATTTCGCGACTAGAGAAAACGAGGGGTCTTACCCTTTGGTTTCCCGGGTGTTGAAACACTGAAACTTGTTCACGCTAAACCAATTCGGGGTTTCGTATACCGAGATTTTGCGACTCGCGGAAATCCACAGCAGAGAGTTTTCTTACCTTTCGAAACTCCAATCCCTGAATTCCCGATATGGGAATTCATGTATGAGATTAACGATGGTGAGCCTCCCCTGATACAACGATTTATTGAACTCTGACAGATCCTTGGATATACGGTCCTGGATCCCATCGCTACTTGCGAAGGCTGAAGGGGTCGAGGTATTAACGCCTGCGCTCCTCCTCTAGATCAATCGGTCTTGACAAATCTGCAGTATTTCCAAAAGGATTCCGACCGTTCGTCTACCAAACAATGGGGTATTCTCTTTCGATAAATGGGACTCACTATCCTTTATGAGCTTGATTCACGAGATTCAACCTCTCAGGGCTTCAAACTCCCACGACTTCGAAACCTGAGAGAACTTCTCTTTCTTGTACAAGGTTTCCAGACCCAGGTCATCTGGATCTTCAGAAGTTTCTTGGGTAATTATCCCTAGGCTTGGTGACGTGACTGAAAAGCCTCCCTAATTCGTCGTGCTATGACTCTGTGATAGGGGTAAAGTAAAATCGTGGGTTTAATATAACGATAGTCTTTCAAGGAACTCACTCTGGCTCTGGAATGCGAGGAAACTTCCTAGGAGGAGGTGCCTTCAAGAAATCAAACCAGGGCATAGCGTGAGTCAAGTAGATGGGAAGAATCTCCAGGGAACGAACTTGTACTCTGAACTTATTCATTCTATACATAAATCAATTATGGTCATATAAGTATAAACATGCATCCATTATTTCCAATCAAAACACAAGGCAAACTCTTCTATACAGAAACCATTTATGAGCGTATAAGCATGAGAATGCATTCATGATATTCAATTCAAAATACAAGTCATAACACTTATCAGAAACACCAGGTGTGATGCAACTACTAAGAGGGGTGCTCGTTTCCACCCAACCGTAGGCTCAGTGACTCTAAACAGATTTACCACTATCCACCCCCGAGCTAGACCACGATGCTTTGAGATTTTGTCTCCTACTTCCAGCTCAACGGAAGTCAAGGATGAAGGTTACTCTGCTTCTCCTATGTTCAGAACTCTCTGTGTTTCCAGAGTTTTCTCTAGTTCTCTTCAGCGATCCCTGTCGCACGCGCTCTCTCTCTACCATCTTACCACACTTCCTCTCTTGTCGTTTTCTCTGCAAGATTGTGTGTGGCGCAAATTTCCCCATCCGTGGTCAGGTTTGAGAGATTTTACGGATGGGTGGTTCACCCCCTCCCCCTCATTAACTCTTGAGGAGCCTCCCTACCTACCAATCTGACGGGAAATCTATTCCAGGGTCAGAGATTTGCTTTGGTCTTTGAGCAAGTAAAACCAGGATGGTACTGGCTCGGTGGAAGTTAATGCAACCATTCTAGGTCCCTTCCACCACCTCTCATTAGCCATCGTGGTCTCTTTTAACACATCCCCCTCCCAACAGTCATGCAACATATGTTCATAACATAATTTACATTCATCGACCTTTATACAAAGGTCCGTCAAATCAAACATTCACATCTTTGAGTTTGCCATAGTTCTTGGCCAATATAATTATTTTTACAGATTGGGGGAAATAGGGTGTTACAATTCCCTCCCCCTTA
>SNQJ01S0078282.1:16061-30809 GCA_010110895.2 Picea sitchensis
TCAGGGTTATCCCGCAGACAAGGAGGTGAGTTCCTAACGAAATCGTGAGGAGGTTTGCTACACAATCCCTCGGAGTAGGATATTCTTCAGAGAGAAATCGTTCAATGTCTGAATCAGAGTCCTCGCTAACCACGATAGGCTCTGTTTTGGCAGGAAGCTTAGATTTGTTCCTCGCCATGCGAGAGATCATTCTTGCATTTTTCTTGCCTCGAGTATTAACACCAGTCTTTGCTCTAGTCTTTTGGGTTGTAGATTTAGCAACTTCGGTTTGTTTTGGCATGGCCTTAGGAAAACTCGTAGGTGACTCGGGCTTAGGTCTAGGTAATAAAACATTATAAGGCACAGGGGTAGGTTTTCTCTCGGTCACCATGGGATTATCTACCTGTGGAGGGTTAGACTCCCCAAAACCATTACGGCTGAGAAAATCATGCCAAGAATCATGACGTAACCCTAATTCATAAACTAAAACCATTTTGATCAACCCAACATGGAAGAGGCTAGTGTCAGCCTGGCTATGCTTGTATCGTTTAGCCATTTTGAACAAACTTCGGTGCATATAGTGAGGCATACTTAGTTCAAAACCCATGAAAACCATTAATAAACGCAGGTGGAATAAGAAAATAAACCCATACCTGCCTTCACAAGTAACGAAACACTTGATAATCATCAAAAGATCATACCAGCGGGGTTTCAACATCTTTGCAGGCAACCCTCTGTCGCACGAGTTCACTGTGCGAGATTGGAACAATAATGTCCATGGGACATCATCTACCTTGCAACTTTTCGACCATTTTTGTCCCTTGGCAGGCAAGCTGGTTGCCAGGCTGAGAAATTCTTCAGTAATTTCAAGCTGGACATCTCCCACTTTGGATCGGCAGCCATCGAACAATAATGCAAATTGCCGAGCCACAGTGAGGTCATAGCCATCGAACTTCCTTATGAAAGCAAGACATCCGTGTTGTTGCAGGTCGCTACATGCACCACTAAATGTCAACAGTGCTTGGCACCCGTTAGGCTCGGCCCTTACAACAGGAGCCATAACCTCTGTACATGGTAGGGTTCAAACTGAATGAAACAATGCACAGAGTTGAAAAACGATAGGTTTGATAGCTTCAAAGCTCGAATAGACCGGAATTAACTGCATGCGTGCGAAGGTGGTGGGATTACCACCGCCACGCACTGTATTAATGACTGAGTATAGTGTTATTAAATCATAATCGTTTATACCATGCGTATCGACCAGCAAATAGGTGTGTAATCATATTAACGTGCCAATCAACCGGAGCAGAACCAATACCATGTGTTATACTCATGCCAAGTGTACAGTTCAATCCAACACCATATCCAACGTCTACCGTGTCAATCGATCGTTTTACACAAAAGTTTTTAAAATTAATCGATGCCAATACATAGTTTGGAACTATGAATCATTCAACGTATTATCAACTTACCAAACAATAAGCATCGATTAAAGTTCAATATGATTAATCCATGCGCCTTCAAACCATTGTTATTTCTTGAATTGACTTCATAAACTTACCAATGTATTCGTTGCACATTCAAATGTTTGCATTCCAAAGTTTTTTAGAACATAATGATCCAAAATTTCTCATATAATAACTGAATGGAAAGCCCATAGCAATAAGAATCAAGCAATAAGACCAAATCCATTATAACTTTTATAAGATCAGAATAAAACCAATAATTCTTATGCCCAAAGGCTTAGCAATCAAACATATCCAAATGCGCAATCAAGGTGGGAGTATGCTCAAGGATAAAAGTTCAAGAAAATCTTTAGCAGTCATGTGGTAAACCAATGGTCAAGTGTCTTTTGGAGAAATCGATAAAATACGACTACAGTCCAAACGATGAAAGAGGTATTTTCACACTTACAGTTGTGAAAATCAAATCGAGACCAAATTGCAATTGTCGCAAAAATGAAACAAATGTCTAGAAGCACAATGCGACGATGACTTGTCATTTATGGGACAAGGGTGTAGGCAGCGTTTTTTAAGAGCAATTAAAAAAAAATGATTGGCTGCCAACACACTACCTCAAACAATTGTCGGTCAATAGCAACATTTGTTTCCTTTTCCTTGGTAAAACATATCGATGTATATCGCTATGAAGTTTTAACATATTTAAACAAGTTCATTTTTCTTTGCAAAACTTATTAATGTACATTGTTGTGTGAAGTTTTAATATATTTGACCAATTTTCTCAACCTGCATTGAATGTGACATTAAAAAATAGTCTATTCATATTTATGTATATTGTCGTGCAAAGTTGTAACGTATTTGAACAATTTTAATTTTCCTTTTCAAAACTGATTGATGCATATTGTTGTGCCATGTTTTAGCATATTTGACTAATTTTCTCGGCATATAAGCTTAATGTGACATATTTGACCAATTTTCTCGGCATGTAAGCTTAATTTATTCACATAATCGATTTTATTTTATGTAGTCGCATTCATGCACATCACAACATAATCGCTTTTGTTTGATGTGCTCACATTCATCCACAAGTGTAGTGTTAAGGGAGATAAGATGGTTTGAATCCCTCGCTTTCTTTACGCGTGCAGGAATCTTGGAGTTTCAACTCTGTCTCATGGAAATGGAAGGTTGGCTGAAGAGTGTGTAGGTTTCTATATACATTGTGATTATCTTATTTTTAGTCTATCTCAATGGATATGTTGCACATTTTAGGTTGTGCCATGTGCAACGGGGTGGAATGATTGTCCAAAGAGTTATCAATACTTTTGTTATGGCATATTATTTTCTATAAAAGAAATTATGCACTGAATCTTCTTCTACACTCCACTATAATCTTCTGGTAATTTGGCCAGACTTGAATTGAAATTGCCACCATCCTATACCGACTGGAACATACCAAACATTATTTACTCCTCAACATACGCTATATCATTTAGATTTTATTTTCTGCCCCAATTTTCTTGCAACAACACGATCTCTCTTTTCTCTCAATTTCCAAACAAGTCTTCCTCTTCAGTCTCTCTTTGTCTATTATTCCTTCTCTTTCTCTCCTTTCTCCCTCGCTCTCTCATATCTTGATATCATCAACCTATATTTGCATTTAAGGCCCTCGTCACCACTGATACTTACTAGTCCATGGATGATTGGAGTTTGGGAATACACTTTTGCAACTGGAGTGGAGTTACCCACAACAACCTTCTTTCAATAGACATGAGAGTGGTTTCCATAAAACTCACATCCATGGATATGCATGAACCCATTCCCCCCTCTCTTTAACAATTTGTCATTTCTCACCTCACTTGAGTTTTCAGGAAACACGCTCTTGTTCAATAAAACTTGGAAAAAATGAACGACTCAACGAATCGCGAAGAGTCAACAACCTTCTCGTTGTTCTTCTTGAAGTCACTCTGAACAACACTGCATATTCAGAAAGACAAAGAAAACAGAGAAACAACAAATTTCCAAGAGAAGGAGAAAGGGGGTCGTGCAGATCCATAGATGTGAATTTGAGCACAACCAATTTTTCCATTGAATGATGGGCATTGTGGGTAGCGCTACTCCAACTACAATAGGACATGTTTTGACTCTAATCTACATGGACTCTAAAGGATAAGTGCTCACGAGGGAATTGAAATCCAATAGTAGTTTATGATCATAGCGATAGGAAAGAACTAGAGACACAAAAGAGAAAAGAGGAAAAAAATAGGAACAACATACAGAGACAAACAAAGTCATGGAGACATGGAAATTTATATAAATAACCAAGAAAGAACCATTTCATCCAAAATGCTCGCTCTATTGGATTCTCTTGTCTACTATTTCACTGGTCCTACCTTTTCTCACCAGCACCCATGCCCAATTAGTGATAAGATAATTGGAGGCTGACTCAACAGAGGTGTCTAGAACCTTTTTGTCGCTCATGATCTCCAATAGCAGAACCCCAAAACTATACACATCGCTCATGTCTGTTAGTTGACCATATAGAGTATATTCTGGGGCGAAAGATAAGTGCATCCCTGTTGCTTTAGGCGTGATATGGACTTATCCCATCCTTTCTATACCACAATCGACCACACAGGAATTCATTTCGTCATTTAGAAGAATGTTGGTGGATTTTATGTCCCCTGCGATAAATCACAGGATGGATACTATCGTGTAGATAAGCCATCCCCTTGGCAGTGTTGAGGACAATGTTCCTGTGTTGTGGCCAATTCATAGGATGGGCCTTGGAATTTCATCCAAATATATGATCATCCCAATTTCCATTGGGAATGTAATCATATATCAGAAACCACTGGTGACCTTCCCTCATCATTGGCCACACAGTAGCCCCTCAAAATGACCAAATTTTGTTGCCTGTTGTTGTTGACGATCTCCACTTTGTTGAGGAATTCGAAATCCCCTTCGAGCGTACAGTTTTTGATTCTCTTCATAACTATCTGTCGAGCATTTGGGAGTCTGTGACTACAACAGGGACTCGATTTTTTGAAACAAGTTAGGAGGGAAATGGACCAGGTTCAAATTTTTGAATTTGACTTTGAGATGAAGCGGGATTCGAAACCACTGTCCCGTCACACGGCTGCCAACACAACCACACTATGTCCAGAATAACTTTAAATTGATGGTATTGTAGATATTAGATGTTAATATTGTGCTTTTATCTTCTCTTCCCTGATTGTACTCCTATTTATGATGAATCTCCATGTCTAGAGGTCCATTTAAAAGAGGCAAGAATGATCTCTAGCTTCTCTTCCTCTTCATAATAAATCTCCTAGATTGTAGAAAGATGAAATATCTCCTTGTGAAAGGAATTACAAGAGGATACAATCATTGAAGTTCACGATGAACAAATTTCCCAAGATGAGCCTCTTATCATGGAATATGTCAAGAAAACAATAGTTTCTATACAACCATATTTAGTAGAAAAGCACCACGAAGATCAACATAATGAGTAGTTCTTAATCATTCCTTATGTATATATGTATTGTAGCTTTAACGACATAAGACCCAAGAAGGGAGTGAGTGCAATTACACTAAATCCATGGGGTATTGTACATGACTTTATCTTGTTGGTGCAACTATAAGAGTTTTCCTTTGACTACTCGTTGTGGTTTTATTTACTTTTTCCTTATGTTTTGAGCTCAAAGAATTTTAGGAAGGAAGAGAATGTTGTGTCTCTCACACAACCAATGACAAAGAAGACTTGTTGATGTAATGCATGATATTATTGTATTTGTTAGTAGTTAAGTTGCATAGGCTAGTAATTATCTAACAAGTTTTTTTAACAGAAAAATATGTGTAGCTAGTACGAACAGCCTACAAGCGAGCACTAGTAGGAACACGTGACTTGGCAAGGGCCGAGACGTCACTCAAGGGAGACATGTACCCTTTGAGCCTAGTAATGATCCAACATGTTAATAATGGTCAATTATGTATACACAAAGATACTTTTATTTTAACTTTGAATAAACGATTAGTAATATCATTATAGATAACTTTGGGGACAAAGCTTATTTGAGAGGGAGGGCATGGGCATGCTGTGTATCTATACACAACATATTCTGAGCTATTTTGTTTGTAAGCTCATTAATGTCCCATCACAAAGTTAATTGATCTTATTAATGAATCATCACTAAGTTAGTGGATAGGTATTTGTTATATGCATTAATTAAGTTCACCACTTTGTTAGTGTATTAGAGGTGTTATTATGAAAGTTGTACAAAAAGGGGTCTCCTAATTTACTTGTAATCAATCTACTCTATTATCAATCGATCAATGCAAAAGTATATTTTTATCATAATTAGCTTAAAGAATAAAATTGATATTGTTAAAATAAAAAAGGAAGGTAAAGGGTAATAAGTTTTTCTTTGTAAAAAAAATGTGGAAAAAAACTCCTTCATATAGAAATTAAGTTTTATATTTGTCATATTATTCATAATCAATTTAGGGAAGTTTATTTTCAATCATTTTATTGTAAAAATAAAATATAAAAATAGAGAAGGAATCCCTTGTCTCACAAAAAAATCTCAAACACCAATTTGATCTTTGGTTTGACTAAAAATTAAATTATTATTCTTATTATAATAAGATTTTACAAATTAATCATATTTTATATTATAAAGTTTTAATTTTCATTATCAACTATTATTCATGTTAAAAAAAAAATTGTCACTCTTAAATGACTTTTAACAAATTTGTAACTCTCTTTTTAATTAAATGTTATATGGGATACATAGTATTTAATATTTTGTAACTTTTTAATAAAATTATATAATTTTTAAAATTAAATATTTAATGTTTTTTTTAATGATAAATATTAAATATACTTTGAAATTGTTTTTCATCTTTTATAAATCGCATTAAATATAATTATTGTATATATTTTTTTCTCAATATATTTATATATGATTATTTGAAGTTTTCAAAATTTTTAATAATTTATATATGAATATTTGAAGTTTTCAAAATTGGGGATTCTCGGGCGTGAGAATGTCGAGCATGACTTTTCGAGGAGGAAAGGGCCAATCTATATGATTAATATCCAACATCATATAGATTATGTGAAGGAACATCCTTCAAACAATCTTTTTTTATTTTATTGTTTTCAATCTTCCAATCTATATGATTAATGTACATCATCCTTCAAACAATCTTCTACTCGTGGCAGTGACTGAAGCATTTCTTCTCTGATATCATGGTGAATAATTTAATATTTTAATATAATTATAAAATTTCATTATTAACCTATTACTTAATATCTTTTAAATATATTTCATATAAAAAAGGATGTACAAATAATTTGATTTTATATTTAATTTGAAAAAGAAATTTGAATTGATATTGAAATGTTTATTTAAAAAAAAAACATCTATATGTTTATATCAAAAACAAAAAATACTCTTGATGAAAAAAAATAATTTAATTACATATATTGTCAAACTCTTTCGTTTGTAATTGTTTATGCACACAAAACTTAAAGGAAAAAGGAAGTATTTAATCTCAAAAAATTCCATGTTTATGTGTAAACGTGTCTTAAGTTTTATCTTAGATAGATCATAATTATTCAGAAAAAAACAAGTTAGATGAAAACAAAATATTAAAGTACGGAATAAAGATCATTGTAACAAACAAAACCATATAGTCATGAATCATCAATGTATTCAATTCAAAAGAAAAGAAAATCAAACATTAATCAATCAAACCAATCTTCAAAATAAGGGGCACATTCATTGATGAAGTCAACCAAATGAAAATATATTTTGTTCTTAAACATCTATAAAAATGATCCATCACCAAGCAATATAATGCAAAAAAACATTTTACTATAGTAAGAGCTTCGTAAAAAATGATGTTTCACTCAAATTGAAAACCATCTGCTTATCTATAATATTTTACACATATTCTTTTAAGATGTATATTGAATTGTGCGAGTAAGTATTTATTGAATTATTTCATCTTGTCAAAGAGCATGAGATTGTGAAAAAGGAATTATCTTTTTCACAAAAGTTTAAGGCTCGTGGAAAAGTGATGTATTATTTAAAATCAAATCTATCTGCTTGTTTCTACTCTTCAATTTATATTCTTTCAAAACGTAGATTAAACTCTTTAAGAAGAGAATGCATATTGCTCATTCATGCATGAAGTCGGGATTAGGAGGGAGCTAATCCCCGACGATATGATCCATTGAAGAAGAATATGTAAAGACTATGAAGTATTTATCCATGCTCTTCATTGGAAGTAGCATCTATGATACTTTAAGAAGAGAATGCATATTGCTCATTCATGCATGAAGCTCCGGATTAGGAGGGAGCTAATCCCCAACGATATGATCCATCAGAGAGAATTTCCTTCATGTTATCATGAAGTATTTATCCATGCTCTTCATTGGAAGTAGTATTTATGATAAAACGTAACAAGTGTTCATGACTTTAGAAGAAGTCTTCAAAAAGAAGCCTTGAATATCCTTGTTGTCCATCTACATTTGTGTTCTTATGGCAGAAGGTTGGAGCCTTAAGGAAATAAGGGAATCTATAGAATATCTCCATGGAATCCAACACCTAAAAGGAAACATGAGGAAGAACATGAAGATCTCCCAAGAAATAAAGAAAGTTTAGAACAACCAATTGAACCAGCTTGAACCCACTAGAAGCCAGTCAAGCAGAAGGAATGGAAGGAAGTTGTGATGAAGAACAATGTATGTGAGAAATTGTGAAAAAGACTTAAGCATTGATAGATACAAGGAGAGACTCAAGGCTATAGGGTTCTCCCAGTAGGAGGGAGAACATTGTGATGATAACTTTTCTAGTAACTAGATATGCCTCTACCTGAGCCATTATATCTCCCATCCATGGGTTGGAATTTACATCAGATGAATGTAAAGAATGTTCTTCTCAATAGAGTAATTGAAGAAGAAGCGTATGCAGAGCAACCTCAAGGTTTTGAGGTATACCAAAAAGAGACCCTTGTATGTAGATGGAAGAAGACCTTATATGGATTCAAGAAAACTTGGTGCAAATCCTCTCGTGTACAGTAGAAGCGTGGTGAAAACTTCTTATGAGAGATGAAGTATATCGATATGATTCTTCAGAAGTCCGAGATGATGGATTGCAAATCCATGGCAAACTCCCATTATAACAGATCTGGAGAAGTTGAGAGACTCTAATCCAGTAGACTCGTCTTTGTATCGACAATTGATTGCCTCATTAATCTATTTGGAGGATACTCAGTCAGATATTTGTTTTTGTGGGACATTTAAGTTATGATATATAGCTACATGGATTTATCGATTTAGATTGGGCAGGGAGTGCAGATAACAGAAGAAGTGCTACTTGGATATGTTTAAGTTTGAGCTTTTCCATGATGTCATGGGCTAGGAGGAAACATAAGTCTGTTGCACTCAGCACTGCAGAAGCAGAGTATATTATAGCTTGTGATGTTTGTACGGAAGTAGTGTGGCTCCGTAAGTTGGTTTCTGGACTATCTGATTAGGTGTTGGATTCGACCGTGATATATTGTGATGATCAGAGTTGTGTGAAGCTTTCAGAGAACCCGATGTTCCATGATAGCTCGAAGCACATTGAGATCAAGCATTATTTTCTCCGTGATAAATTCCAGAGGAGAGAAGCGGTTCTCCAATATATCTCCATAGATGAGTAGATAGTAGATATTTTGGTACTTAAGGGACAAGTTGGGTCTCGTGGAGACGAATTCCTTATTGAAAAAGGAAGTGATTACTCTCAGGTTGAGAGGGAGCACTAATATGTTATTGATTTATGGACAACCATTTTCCAGTTCAGAAAATGGTCTAAGTTGGGCAGTTCCTTTCCAGTCCAGAAAGTGGTTTGAGATTTTTTACGGACGGTCATTTTCCATTTCAGAAAATGGTCCAGATCGAACAGTCATTTTTCATAATGAAAATGGTCTGATAAATTGTTGATGTACCATAGACAATGATTCCCCTTGTGTCCAGTGTGGGGGAACGGTCTATGACAATCATTCATCTTGGCAGTCACTTTAAGTAGTGGTCAGCCTCGCCTGGCAGTCATTCTTTCGAAATTCACAATTGTGAGTAGTTTCGAAGAATGTTCTATTTTGGAGGTTGGTGTAGGACAAACATTTCCATAGGAAATGATCTAGATAGTCATTCCATAGAGCAAACTCATTCTCTCTAGGTTGCACTGTGATTAATGTCGGAGGAATGGTCCATGTTCAACAATCAGGGACATGCATTCCCTAGGGAAGACTCATTCTCTCCAGGTTGCACTATGATTAGTTTCGGAGGAATGGCCCAGTTAGGTGAATGGTCTAGGCTCATAAATCAGGGACAATTATTCTTCTATGCTTGGGAAGAATAGTCCAGATAGCCCATGGCTGATGTTTTACTTTCTGAGGGAAGATTCTCTTCTAGATCTAACAGATGTGAGCGGAAGAACGTCCTAGATGATTCATTTTGTATCATGATATTGTTTATGCAAGTTGATATCAGATGATATGATTGTTGTGGAGATTGTATGTCTCTAAACAATAGTTGTATGCTACTGAGGTGGATGTGATCCACTGATAGTGACTATGTGTTACTAGTTAGTAGTTGTGTGCTACTAGGAGTGGTTGTGTACCACTGGGCAGTCGTTATGTACTACTATGGATAGAAACAATTGTGTTCTATTGGATGGCATTGTTCTGATTTCCATAGAGACTACCACTAGTGTTGGAGATGATTGTCAGCTATATGGATAGTCAGTGTGTTGATGGGCGAACATTCTCTAGGCGGAGAATGGTCCAGGAAGGACAAATTGTTGGTGGAAAGACATCCTTCCTGTGGAGGATGGTCTAGGTTGAAATATTTTCGGTGGACAGAAATTCTCCCTGTGAAGAATGGTCCAGGTTGACAGATTGTTGATGTACCATGGACAACTATTCTTCTAGGATGTATGTTCGGATTAGAATATTGGTTTGTCTCCTCGAGTTCACAGTAGTGACCAGAGTGGAAATATTGGTACAGGACAAACATTTTCCCTAAGTTCACAGTAGTGGCCAGAGGAAAAATGGTCCAGGACAATCATTCTTTTAGGACGTATGTCTAGATTAGAAGAATAGTCCTTGTAGCCCATGGCGTGACTTCAAGCATATGTTGGAATGGTTATTCTTCTAGGACATATGTTTGGATTAGAAGAATGGTTCTTGTATCACTATGTGGAGTGAGTGACTTATTCAACATCATGCCCAATTAGTCAGATGAAGTATGGCTTCGAGAGATGATGTAGTTGATGCTATCAGATGATATTGATAGTGATGATGTTGCTCGTGAGTTGATGTATGTGATCATGAGATAGCTTATGTGGCTATGATGATGCCTACCGGTTGAATGTTTTGTTTGTTCTCAAGACCATTGCCTTTAATACCTCCCTAGCTAGGAGGGAGTGTTGATATTATGGTAGTTGTAAGAGGTATTAACCTCCACGTGTAACCTTTGACAATACTAGAATAATCTTGGAAGAAAGAGAAACCCTAAAATGTTGGATAATAACCCTAGAAGACAAGTCAGCTCAAGAGAATATTTAATATTGAGTTATTAGCCTCCAGAAAGAGAAGTCAGACCAATTAAGTGAGATAGAGTAGTAAAATAGAGGGCGCTAGAGACCATTTGACACTCACTCACTCACAACTGCATAAGACTAGTGGTGCGCAAGTTTGGAGAGGGAGTGCAGTTGTTGCAACTGGGATTTTGGATTTTGGTTGGACTATCTCTTGGTTATGTTTTGGACTTTCTGCTTGGTCTTTGGTTATTCTTGCTTGGTGCGCTAGCCTTGGAGAAAGGTGTGTTACCTTGGTTGGCTATTGGTCTGCTTCCAGAATTATTCTATCTGTCAAGGTTAAGGTGCTCAGGGGTAGCCTTTGTGCCTATGGTTGGGTGACAATATTGCTATATTGTTTATGGAAAAATGAGCACATCTCTTTATTTATAACACGGATGCCCTAACCTTTGTGCCTACTTCTCGACCTCTCATCGCTCCTCATCATTCAATGATCAAAATCCTAGATATTGTTATTGCGTGCTCCACTTCATTGTGTGCAATCGACCAATAGTTTGTGTTGGTGGTTTCTTCACCTAGATGGCTAGATGTGAGTTTTCCATTCTATATACCATCGAACTAACTTTATGTGAGTTGACCAGTGAGCTAATTCTTTTGTTGTGGTTGATTTTCCTTCCTCGTGGTTAGATATTTCCCTCCATTAATGATGGGCATGTTGGACAAACATGAATATCTAATGCTTCATAAATTGTAGGAGATTCATGAGAAGAAGGCTATCTCCTTGGAAGAATCTCACAACTAACTTCATGCAGAAGTCACTGCTTTGTAGAATGTCATTGCACAATTGCATACTGAAAACCAATGACTGAGCAATGAATTGGGGACAACCCATACCCAGCTGGAAAATGAGGATTCTCTCTTTCAAACCATCCTTTTGCAGAGGTTTGATGAGAAGTCTAGGAAAATTGTTCACCTAGAGCATACCATGGAAACCATTTTCCAAGATCTGGCGGATGATTTTGGCGACAAAACTGATCTTGTTGATAACCTCATGAAGGAGGTGAAATCCCTTTCTCATGAAAATGTTTCCTTGAAGACAGAGAATGCAGGACTAAAAGTTAAGTTGAAGTATGCAGAAGACGTGTTCTAGACTGTTGTGGTTGAGCACTCCATAAGGGTTGTTTCCATGGGGAACACTGCGACAAGACTTTTTCAAACTCTTGCAGAAGAATTTGAGGAAAGGTATGACCTTCTTGAAGACTTGGAGGAAGAAGTGAAATCCCTTCCTCATACAATAGTGAGCACATATGTCATCCAACTAATGGAAGAAAATACCCAGTTGACTTGTGAGGTTTCCCACTTATGGGGCTTCGTTGATGAGATTTGTGAAGAAGTTTCTCCTCTTCAAGAAGATAACAGTCGACTATTTGACGAGTGTGAGGCATTGAAAGTAGATTATGATGCCATATTGTTGCAGCTGACTAAGAAGGATGAGACTCTTCATAGCCTCCATATTGTTGAACAAAATGTCGAGACAACTTCTAAGAAGAATATTGTTGGTGTTGAGCTGTCATACTCTCTTATTTATTCTTCCACCATTATTGCTAGTCTAGCTATTTGTGAGAAGAGTGTTGATGTTGTTGAGCCGCCAAGCTCACCCATTTCTTCTCCACCCCCTGCTGATGTTTGTAATCTAGATGTTGCCAAGTTATGTTTTAAAACTAATGACTATGCTATTTCTCCTAGATTTGAAAAACACACTATAGGTATAGGATCATGATTGCTCAGCAAGATGGGATATACTGGAGGAGGACTTGGGAAGAATGGACAGGGTATTGCTACTCCTATTTATTTATACTCCTATTATGATTGGATATGATGTTTTTTCCTCCTTTCCTACACCTGGCCTTGTTGCAACCAAGGAAGTTTTGTTTGTTGCAGGTGGAGTTCAGACTGATTTTCCAGCAGAGAAATCTAGTGAATCAATTGATGAGATGGTTGTTCCTGACATGCCTGAATCTCATACTATTGTTGATGACATTTTTCTACTCCTGAGAGTACACTAGACCCTGATTCTATATCTCTTGATCAACTATCACAACACTATGTTCCTTATCATCATCCTCACCATAGAAGAAATGGCACTCATGCTTTTATATCCTTGCAAAAGAGACACAAAAGATAGAGTTGTGGACTAGTACCAACTACCAGGATAGAATTTGGTTGGATTGATGAGTGGTCATGGGTGCATCTGACCAGATGTTTGATGAGTTCCTACCATTGTGTTTCTTCGATTGTATAGGTGTGCATAGATCCTCTTCACTACTAATCGATTTGCAGTCACGACCGACCATAGGTTCAAATTTACTAGATAATCGACTTGAATTTGACTGGGATATTGGTCGACTGAGACTTGACCCAACTTGAGATTTGATTGGAGGTGTTTTCGACTACACCTTTTTCGACTAAGTTTTGATTTGTTATTTTTCGTTAACTGATGTTTCAACGAAGATCTGTTGATGATTCTTTGATCCCCCAGTGGTGTTTAATGGGGAGAGTAATGGAAGTTGTTGATATGTAAACCCAACTAATTTGCTTGGATTTACTAAGACCGACTTAACCATGTTCGACTGTGTTGTTGGGAGTTCTACTACTGCTTATTGTACCTCGATGTAAATATTGTTTGGATACATAGATTGTCTAGCTTGGAAGATATTTTTGGATTGACAAAGACTGATTATTGGTGCCTTCTTGTCTATTCGACTGATCGACTGGTTGGTGTTGTCTTGTTGTCTAGTCGTCTGACCAACTAGGACCATGTTTAGACAACATATTTTGTAGCCAGTTTGCAATGGATGACTGCTCTTTTGGCCTTGATCTATTTTGATGGTGATCATACTTCCTCTGGAATGTTGGTGTACCATCTTGTGATCAACTTTTGCAGTTAGAACAAATTCAGGGGGGGGATGTTGTAGAATTTGTTTTCCTCCAAGCCGAGTTCAAAGGAGGGTGTTGGAACATGTGGTTCCATCATAAACCTCACATTTTTTCTTATGTGATTCGACCAAGTCTTTGGGTCGACGACTGACTAAATCGTTGGTTGATCATGTCCACTTGGGATCCCTAATCCACGTTTTATGGATAGGTGCAACCACCTTCACCCAAGTTTGTTGGTTTTGGCCCATGATCGAAACTCATTTATAGACGATCCTTGTGATTGGTCTATCATTATCTCAGATCATCAGATTATCTTGGGAGATCTTCTCACTCCTTGGGTGACTCATTCTTCAGTGCTACAGTGTCTTTAAACACCACCGATGCCTCTCGAATATGTTCTTCTTTGTGTTCAATCCATGTTCCAACAAGGAAAATGCGACGATACAACTAGGTTTCATGACACAACAAGCTCGTCACCAAAATTGTGATCATAAAGCTACAATAAAAAAACATTTATATTTTCATGTGTTTAATGATTCCTCACTCTCATTCAAACATGCACAAAATAACATCAATAAACCTATCATGGCTTCATTCCAAAAAACATTCTATCACCAAGTCATCACCACATGAAAATTAAATCATAAGAATCAATCATGAAAGCACTCAAAACTAAAGAAAATGAAAAAAATTAAAATAATCGAAAAAAAAATTAAGTTGTTTGACCATAAAACCACCCCTTCAATTGAGAAAAGTAGGATCAAGTGATAAGAATTAATTAG
>SNQJ01S0078282.1:40476-52315 GCA_010110895.2 Picea sitchensis
CTTTATTCAAGTGTAAGAACTCTTCCAATGTAACCATGTGCGGAGCAAGATAAGAAACATATTCATATCCATATATGAAAAAGTTACCGCAATGATTACCTGGATATGAAGAACCAACCAACCTACTTGTTTTGGCATCAGAAAGTGTTGAAGAAGAGAATAGTATTGTGGCCTGATGACCCCTTGAAACCAAATTTCAATGTAATCTTGATGTTCATCAATAGTAATTTCTATGCTCTCCTTCATCATGCTATGCAGATCCTCTTCTTCTCGATGATTGATTTCTGAAGTACATAAAGGATCTACTGAGATGGATGTTGATAACTCCTCAATCTTAGGTCTTAATGATTGCTCTCCATTGGATGTAGTACATAATTTTTCAGCTTTCTTCGCATTTTGGCAAGGAAAATCATTTTGTAGCTCACAGGACCTTGACTCTTCTAATATTTCCGGAGAGGTAAACAAGTTCTTGGCTGCTGCCAAAATATGTTCTTCTTGAAAAGAAGAAATCCCAGCTGCTGCTAGGATTTGAGAAAGTTCCCTCAAGCTAATGGTTGCTTCTGAGTTCATCTTGCCATTTGATAAAACTTGGTTCACACAAAGATGATNCCAAAAAGTTAGGATATCCTGATGGTGGTGTAAGCAAAGGTTGTATTGTTTGGTTCTGCAGAAGGCTCGAGTGTTCTTGCCTCCTGTCCCAATATGATTGATGTTTATTCTATAGTGCCCCCTGTGTTAGTCTCTTTAGAGACTATTTTAGCTCTTCAAGTTGAGCTAGCTTCCTGGTTTTTTTGGTATCGGTTTGTGGATTTTATAAGCGGAACGTTCCTTCCCCCAAAGAGATCGGAAGGAACCTTGGTTGAAAGGTCTGATTTAGATTTAATGTATCTTCCCTTTGGATCTCTAGGCCTATTCATGAAAGAAATCAAAAACAAAAGAAAAAGCTACCATCTGGTTTCTAGGTCTATTCATGAAAGAAAACAAAAACAAAAATAAAAACTACCATTGGGTTTGGGGGAACCTGCTATAGCAGATGCGCAGGTTCTTACCTCTCGTCTTAAAGCTCCCCCGCCACCAAGCTAATGTTAAGGTCTAAGGATGATATATTTCATAACTACTTCTTACCTTAAGACAACTCCCCAACAACGACGCCAAAATGTTAGGTGATTTATATGTACAAAAAAGACACTAAACTACCTTCAATTAAATTGTCAACCCGGGGTAAGTAAACTTAGAGTTGTAGAAAAATATATGCCAAAGGTAGAAGGCTGGTAGGAATATAGTCTAACTTAGGAAGGCAACTATCTAAGGTTAATCTACTCAAGCAAACCTATCTAATAAGAAAACCCTACTAAGCAACTTGAAGCTAGGTAACCTAAGTACTTTTGGGCCAAGGATTGATGGATAGTTCCTAAGAAAGCAAGTAAAACCCTATGTAGAGCAAACTAGTTCAACAATAAGCAATAAGCAAACTACTAAGCATAATAAGCAAATGACAAAAGAAAACTTCTTTAACTTGCCAACCTACATTCAATGAGCAACTACCCTATGAAAGCAAATAAATAAGCAAGTAAACAAAAGCACCTATCTAACCTATTAAAGCAAATAGACAAGTAAGCAAAGACACCTAACTAACCTACTAAAGTAAAAGACAAGTAAGCAAATGTACCTAACTAACCTACTAAAGCAAAAGGCAAGTAAGCAAATGCAACTAACTACTGCAAGTAAAACTTCTCATTGAACAACTATCTAGCCTAAGAGGCAAGTGAACTAAATGCCTAATGCAAAACTATTTCTAATGCGTGAAAGGAAATCTAAATGCTCAATGCAATGCATGAAAGGAAATCTATTCTATTGAAAGAAAGAAGAACTAACAACTAATTATTATTCTATGTTAAACAAACTACTATCTAATCTATCAAAGAAAAGTCTATCTATCCTACAACAGCAATAAAACTTTATTCTAACCTATGAAAGCAATAAACTATATATATGAAAGCAGGAAAACTATCTTTTAACCTATGCCAATTCAAATATAACGTTGGTGGTTGTGTGAATGTTTTCGATGTTGGATGATATCTCAATGGCACTTGACAACAAAGGATAATTCTAGTGGTATGAGCTCAACACTAATCTCAATGGCAAAGTGAAAGGTATGGATTAAACAATCCAATGAAAGTTTAGACATGACAAAACAATGTTAAATACCCTGCATATTCATATATGAACCATCAACAACATAACGAGATCATCATTTATACTTCTATACTACATAAGCAAAACTAGATTCAACCATTAACTAAGAAATTCAATTGCATTTTAATCCTAGGAAAKGAAATTACATAAATGAAACTATRCTACATCTATTCTAAYAATTCAAACTRCAAGAAAGAAATGCTTAAAAACAGAAATTAAAAGTAAACTAACAATTACATTAACCAACAACTAGCTAAGCCAATTCTACATAAAAATGAAATAAGCAAGCTATGATTAAAAACTGAAATCAATTATATCCATCCATCAAACCCTTGTCAAAGAAAACCCAATTTAAAACTTTGTTCTATTCTAACTAAAACTCGGTTTTAAACTTGATTCTACAATTATAAATGAAAACGTAATCTAATATCTAACTACACATGGGGTTAGTCTAGGGATCTGCAGATCCGTTCCTAACTACAAGATCAATTCATGTTAACACAAGCCTTCATACTAACCTGCAAAAGAGAGTTAAATTAATTTAAACTACAACAAGAAGTTAAATAACAAAAGAAAATTGCATGTACATGAAATAAAGAGAGACAACTTAAACTACAAAAATGCATAAATAAAATAAAGAAGAGTTACCACACTGCTTGTGGCCCCCCCAACAAGTCGTGGTCACTCTTTAGAAGCACACCACGAGCTTAACAAGACGAATCCACCATTAAAGCTTGAAAATGCAGTTCTGGCACAATTCTGGCAATGTAAAATATCAAAACAGAGAAAAAACGAATTTGTCTCTAATACACTGGTTCTTCTCCTTGGTTAACAATCTTATGATCATCCTATCAATATTTATAAGCTTACAACCCAAGTGGTCGACCACAGGAGGGTCTAACCACTTCTAATTTCGACAAATTACAATAGATGATGCCCTAACTGTTGAAACAGAGCAAGCCAATAATCACCCTCTTTTGACAACTGAAAGTGAGTTGTCTGGAGCTTAGTAGCTGGAGGGGGCGATCATGAAAAAAACCCACATGCCCGATTTTCCCATCACTGGCTGCCAATACCTTAACCACCAAGTCACCCTGCGTTTTTGTGCAATACGGAGTGCTGGAATGAATGTCGGATCAGGTACCGGAACGAGTGTTGGAATGAGTGTCGCAACTATAAATGTAGTGTGTTTTTCCCTGTAACACCAGAAAAATGTGAATTAGCTCTTGGAAACATAAAAACATGATGAATTATACATACCTTATGCTAATCATACCATTTTATCATCAAATTTTTCAAAAAGATCCTTCAAAAGATGAAAAACACATATATACATATGGCAAAAGTGTATAATAACCGTTATGAAAATGGTCATATCTCGGGCCCAACAATGACCCTAGCCCTAACCCATATGAAATGTGGTCAAGTTGTCCTCATCAACAACGATGTCAACTAAAAATTCCTAAATGGAATCAAAAGAAGGCCAAGGATTGTTTAGATATGATACATGGTTTTGATGTGAAGCATCGATAGGGAAAGTATATTTCCGATATCATGTACTGACATTGATGTGAGGCATTATTTGTAGTATGATTTCTATCTACTGTTTTGTTTATGTAGTTTTGAAATGTTACAATTAGTGTGGGTTTGAAAAGAGGATTGGAAAATTTATGCGAAGATCTTGACCAATGAGGTTTTGAATCTAAATTAAAGCAAGTTTACTAGATCAATTGATGAGCATTGGATTTGGAAATGCAATCCACAAACCAAGCTCAAACTCACTTCTTAGAAACCGAGTTTACAAAGAAGCACTTGTTTATTTCCATAGAATATTTTGTGTTGGTGAATTGTGTGGACTCTCAGTCCCTCATTATAGATCACTAACAAACAAAGTAAGAGAAAATTGGGTTTTTTATATGCCACTTCCTATACCTTCTCATCCATGGGAAAGTGTGTCTATATATTTTGTAGGGGGGTTGTCTATGTCCAGGAAAGGTCATGATTATCTATATGTTGTTGTGGACAGATTTAGAAAAATGTGTATTTTTGTGCCTTGTAAGAAACAAGTGATAGGAGAAGGGATTGTGCATTTGTTCTTATAACATGTTTGGGTTCATTTTGGTTTTCCCACATCCATTGTATCCGATCGAGACTCCCACTTTCCTGGGAAATTTTGGTCAACTTTGTGGGAGTTAATGGACACTAAACTTCAGAAGAACATTGTTTTTCATCCACAAATCAATGGACAAACGAAAGTGGTCAACAAGATAGTGATAGACTTACTCTGAGGATATTGGAATAAACATCCTAAGATTTGGGATGAACAATTGTATTATGTACAACATGCCTATAATCATGCCATACATTCTTCTACATTGAGGTTTCCTTTTGAGACATGTTTTGGTTATTTGCATAAGTCTCCTTTCGACTTCACTATTGAGAAATATTCAGTGGTAGATGGACGTAATGATGCAAACAAAGCCAAAAATTTCATCCAGAATATCCAATTGGTTCATCAAGCCATACATGAACAATTGGAAAAAATCCAAGCCAAATATAAGGCTAAACATGACAAGTATTGGATCGATCATCACTTCCAACTTGGTGATCAAGTTTGGCTATACATTAGTAGAGAATACCTTAAAGATGAGGGAAAAAATCTCAAGCCAATCAAGTATGGTCCATTTAAAATTTTGGAAAAGATTGGTGACAATGCTTTCCGGTTGTAGTTACCTCAATATATGCAAATGTGTTATGTGGTTAATGTTGAAAACTTGAAACTATATGAGCCTCCTATGATCATGGATCAAGGAGAAAATGTTCAAGTTCCTTCTCTTCAATATTTTTCTCCTAAATATCTTGATGAGTTATGGGAAGATGTTATTCTTGATAGAAGGGTGAGGACTTCGTGAAGAGGTGATGTGGAGTACTTTTGTGTGGGTCTAAAAGGAATGCATACAAGTAAAGCACAATGGATAGAAACCAGAAAAGTGAGGGAGTTGTACCCGCACTTATTTTCTGAATGAAACCAGACTTTTGGTGGTCCAAAATATTCTTAGTGGGGAGGAGTGATCCATGAGGATCCCCACCGATCCAATGGCCTCAATATTCGCAAAAAATTCAATGCACAGATTGATTTTATAACAAATTTCATGCCAACAAAGCAAAGAGGTGTTGATGTGCTTCTATATTGTTTTTTAAATAGATTTCATGCCAACCAAGCAAAGACATGTTGATGTGCTTCTAGAAGAAATCAATGTGTGTTTTGTGCATTCAAACGATAATGGTAATCACAAGAAATTGAGATCAAACTATGGATTTTGCATCCAGCTTCGTTGGATGGCCCTCGAGAAGTTTCTTCTTGACCCAAACATTGGCTTTGAGAGAAGCATCTTAGAAATCTGCGACGACAATCCTGACAATCGGATTTGAACCATATTAATAAAATCTGAAATAGTGGTTTAAATGAATCCTTTAGCACTAATTTTCATATCAATTGACCATTAAAAATAGAGGGTGTATTAGACTATGAATGCATTTGAAATTTGTACCAACATATTTTCTTTGGGAATTGCTTTTGGTCAACTAGAGAAATACTAATACAACATTGGTAGAGAAAGTGGAGCATGATTCCAATTTCCTAAGAAATTGCAGAGAATAAGATGCTTTGCACTTAGTTTCAAACTTAAAATTGACGATGAATTCAAATTGTTAAGACATTGAATTCTAATTCCATAGAGTAGTTGTGTTGACGACACAGACGGGCCATAGGCCTATCATTAATAAATCATATGGTATCAAAACAATTGAATATATGGCCTTGAAGAAATTGTTAGCACTTTGAGTTGAAGCAGACCCAACATGGGCAAACCTTTGAAGAGGGGCAAGATGGAAGAGTTAAGAGACTTAAATAGATAGATCCAATAGGAAAGTTGGTATTAGACACAAAAATCAAATGCGTTGGAAAAAGAACTAGCCAAACACCAAGACTCCTTCACCACCATGAGGGAAAAATTAAACAAGAGCATGTTGACAACTCTTGCAATTGGGGGAGAAATTCACTTAGCGGGATAATTGGTAAGAAGAGAGGTTCACTAAAATGGCTGCTCAACTATATTAAGATTTGGTAGAAAAGGAAGAGGCATTGAAGAAGCTACAAGTGGTTCCAAAAGATCCAACAATCCCCTTTCATTGGCACTATAGAAGTTAGCACCATGACAAAGTCAAAGTCACATTCCAAGATCCTTCCTCAATATCCCTTTAGTGATTTCAAAAAGCACAATAAAGGCATTGATTCCAAGTTATTGAGGAAAATGGGTTAAAATGGCCAAGGGTTAGGAAATAAAGGTCAAGCGATTATGTTCCTCATTGTAGCTCAACAAAGGCTCAAGCATGAAGTCCTAGGATTCAATGGAGAAAAAGAAAGCACAAGTTTAACTTAAATCACCTTTGTCAAGGCAAGAGAAACCAAAAAAGAAGCCATTCTCATGGAGGAAAAAGTAGTTGAAAAAGGAGCGCTTAGTAGGCTACCCAAATCTTCTTGTAGAGGCTTGGAAGAGGGAAAAAAGGGATGATTTCACCACACAAATCTACTCTGACACTTGGGGGACCGAGCAACCACAATGGAAAGCATCGTCACAAACTAAAAAGGTACATGGCATGGTATCTTTGTTTTGTTTTTTTATTATTTATTTTATTTTTTTTCTGTTCCAAGACAATAGGTCATAAGGATAACAATTGTTGGCACTCTAGAAGGCCAAGTATCCCATGTAGGAGCTATTGTCAGCACTGCGAATTGACTGAACATTGGGAGACCAAATGCTGGAAGCTTCACCCGGAACTCCATCACAAGAACTTAACAACCAAGAAGAAGGTGTGGAGAGTCAAGATCAAGGGTACAGAGGAGTTATTGGCTCCTACATCCCAAGGAGCAGTGATTGTCCAATGACCTATTGTAGCAAGTAATGTCATCTTTATCCATGAGATGGACAACAAGCTCATCGCCTTGTCAAATCTTATCTTCCATCCTTGATGAAAACAAAGAAGGTAGAAATGCAAATGTAGAGAAGAAAATCGAAGGGAATTGCTTGCAAATAGGAAGATGTGAACCGACATGGATCCTCTAAATAATCTCTCTTTTTAACTTTGAAATAAAATAATAATTTTGCAAAGTTGAGTGAATAGTCTAAATATTTTTTTGACTTCGAAGGTGAAACAAATCATTGTGATGTTGGGATTTCCAAGGCAACCCATTAAATATGAAGGTTGTGGAGAAGAAGGGGATTCAACAAGGAGGAGAGATGAGAAGGAAATGAAGGGAAATCTCAGAGACAAGAGCTCAAAGAAGTAGTCCTCTTGATAATCGGAGAAGACATTGAGTCTATCCCACGACAAGTGGAGATTGTTGTTAAGCTATGGTCATTTCTAAATTCCCTTCCAGTGAGTAACAATACAATGAATCTATGTATTGCTCACCCTTTTGTAATCAATTTCCTACTTAATAAAAATCTCCAATCAATCTAGTTTTCCCATTTGGGTTTCTAGAATAAAATTCGTTGTATTATTGGATATGTAATAGTGTCAATCACTAGTTCTTGAATGTTTTCTCTATAACGTGAATGCCACAACATAACTTACCTTCTTTCATTACAACACTATAATCCATTTGCATTTATGTTCTTTCATTACTCTTCCTAGTTGCAAATAAACACAACCAACAACACTAGGATTATTTTGCTACAACACTGATTTTATTTTGATCTGATTCACTAGAATCATGGGGTTAATTATTAAAGGCATGATCTTCATTTGCTTGTCTTTCGATGTAACATATGGGATTATTGTTTGAGAGAAACCATTTGAGCCTGTATGCATTAGGGCTAACCACATACAATTACAACCCCATGTTCATATACCTCCAACAATTCAATTACAACCTCATATTCATATACCTCATGTAATTCATTAAATATTGGGATATTACATACAGTGAATCCACACCCAATGCAAAGTAGTGATTAGTTGAATCGTTTGGAGTCTTTTACAACCAACATTAATCTCTACCTGAATGTGTGGTTTTGTTTGGGTCGCCCATCAAATCCTTGTTTGATTCACTGGTATATCTACGTGAATACCAATTAGTCACTTAACAGTCATTTGCCCTGCAATCCCACAGGTTGACTCCTCTTTGAACAAATTGTTGAAGCGACAACAGAGTTTGGCAATCATTTTTCGATCCTTGGGAACACATATAGCAATAATTGTCTTGAGTTGATAGCGATCACATGCTAGAAACTAATTAGATGGAGGATGTTGGGCATACACAATTGCGCATTTTCTATGGGTAGGCGTATGGTGTTTTGTTGGCTAAAGATCACATCAAATCCTATCTTGAATACATATTGATTTAATTGTTAGTTTATTAATTGATCTACAACCAAATAACAATTAACACAGAGGTTAAATGCACCATGCACAACAAATTTATGTCACATTGAATTTGCCATTGGAGTTGGCTATTAAAAACAGAGCATGTATTAGACTATGAATGGATTTGAAATTTTCACCCATAGATTTGTTGCTTGGACATTGTTTTTGGTCAGCTAAAGCAATACCAATACAACATTGATAGAGCAAGAGCTTGATTCCAATTGCTAGAGAAATCACAAAGAACAAGAAGCTTTGCAGTCACTTTTAAAGTTTAGATTGATGGTGAATTCAAATTGTTGAGACATTAAATTTAATTCCACAAAGTATCAGTGTCGATGAGACAGGGAGGCCATAAACCCACTGTTAACATATCATCAGTGCACCCAAATTCTTGTAGATGCCCATCTTGATACGATCATACAATGCTCATTGTTTGCGAAACCTTGGATGAACTGTAATTGTGGACAATGTATATAATGGTTGATGCTTTCTACACATCAATATTTAAAAGTCCATGCCTTTTTTAATTTTATATTACCTCTCCAAAAATTGATTTCATATATAAATACCTGTGCATTTTTTAATTTTACATCACCTCTCAAATGGTTTCCTAGTGACCACTTTTAAAACATTAAATTGTATTTTTTTTAATTTTTTTTAGAGGATGCTTAAGACCCCTCCTTGACTATCAAGTACCATATTTATAAGTTAATGATCTTATTTATCATTTTTCATTTTCCCATTTATAAGTTAGTGATCCTATTTATCATTTTCCCATCACACCATTGAGTAAATATTTCTAATCAATTACCTTTTGACTTCAAAAGTGTTCCATCACATTGTTTCACCAATTGTTCTCGTCAAAATGAAAAAAATATTACAAACTTCCGAAAGCTTAAATGAACACTTGATCCTCGATTTTTCACCATTTATGAAAATCAATATATAGCTACTCTACAAAATATGCTTATTTAAACCTGGCATGTATTCGAAGATATTATAATTTTTATAATAGGCAGATTTTATTTCCCAGATCTCTTTTTTACCAGATTTATTTTCAAAATGTCATGTCCATAAGTTGTTTTATGGTAGTCAGGCATCCCTGTTTGCAATCACAGCCCTATATTTGTCGAAGTTCTATAGTACTACCTTAGCTACTCTATGTTTACAGCCCTCCTAATTCTCAGAATGAGGCCAACATGCACATCCACCATGACTACCTTCCATGATTGCCAAGGAGACCATGGAATTTTTCACCAAATTACATATTTCAGCCTTCAAAACACAATGGGGAAACCAATCTGCACCACCACAAGCCTTTACATAAGGTATAGAAGCAGGATCAAGGACTACAGTAAAACCAAAAATCCACTGGATTGTGTGGACGATCAAAAAGAAGCCACAGACAGGTCTATAGTACAATAATAAAAACTCAGAAGGCTAATGAAATGTCCCTTACAGTTGCTCCCTTGTCTATAGTACAGAGGGCGTTCCAGACAGGTCTATAGTACAATAATTTTTATAATGTTCAAATTTTATTTCCCAGGTCTATTTTTTACCAAATTTATTTTCAATATGCCATGTCCATAAGTTGTTTTATGGTAGTCAGGCATCTCTGTTTGCAATCATAGCCCTATACTTGTCAAAGTTCTATAGTACTATCTGGTAAAGGACGGGCTATGGTAGTCATGCATCTCTGTTTGCAATGGCGCTATATGAAACTGATACCTGTACAATATTTCATAACCAATGTAGTATCACACAGGAGACTGAAGGATCACGAAGTCCAATGCACATCAAAATCAACTAACAGGCCAAAATGAATCATTTTTCTGTACAGGAACAAGGTTGCAGGAAAGAATGTAATTGTTGTTAGTCAAAGCTGCATCTAAAAAATTTGACCACGTCATAAATAGGAGATATTACATGTAACAAAATTTACATTTGACCATGTCATAAATAGGATTATGTAAAAGTATTTGCAGACTAATGGATTGTTTTCCACCAAAGATCTTTCATCCTTTATCAAGGCTTTTCACAGTACTAGATTCCACGACATAATCCAGAAACACAATGAGGAAAATAGGCTGCATAGAATCTAGGACTACAGTACACCAAAAATCCATAAGGTATAGAAGCAGGACCTATGACTACAGTACACCAAAAATTTACATTTGACCATGCCATAAATAGGATTATGTAAAAGTATTTGCTGACTAATGGATTGTTTTCCACCAAAGATCTTTCATCCTTTGTCAAGCCTTTTCACAGTACTAGATCCACAACATAATCCAGAAACACAATGAGGAAAACAAGCTGCACCAAAATCCTAGGACTACAGTACACCAAAAATCCATAAGATATAGAAGCAAGATCTAGGACTACAGTATACCAAAAATCCACCGGATTGTGTGGACGATAAAAAAAAAGCCACAGACAGGTCTATGGCACGACATTATCCAGAAACACAATGAGGAAACCAAGCTGCACCAAAATCTAGGACTACAGTACACCAAAAATCCATAAGATATAGAAGCAAGATCTAGGACTACAGTATACCAAAAATCCACCGGATTGTGTGGACGATAAAAAAGAAGCCACAGACAGGTCTATGGCATCTCTGTTTGCAATCATAGCCCTATACTTGTCAAAGTCGAGTATTCTTGCCAAAGTTCTATAGTACTACCTTTAGCTACTCTCTGTTTACAGCCCTTCCAATTCTCAGAATGAGGCCAACATGCACATCCACCATGACTACCTTACATGATTAGGAGAGACATGAGAATTTTCACCAAATGCATATTTCAACCTTCCAGAAACACAATGAGGAAACCAAGCTGCACCACCACAAGCATTTACGTAAGGTATAGAAGCAGGATCTAGGACTACAGTAAACCAAAAATAAGCCACAGACAGGTCTATAGTGCAATAATAAAAACTCAAGCTGTGAAGCCACTTACAGAGAGCGTTACCGGTTGTTCCCTTTCAGAGCTGAAACAAAGAAGATTGCAAGGAATGTTGTAATGTTTCAGCCACAAGTCGCAGTCTTCCTCGACTAACATCCACTGAATTCCCACAAACTCCACTTCGACGTCCAGCAATCTCCACTGCTTTAGCTACTTTCTGTTTACAGCGCTCCCAATCCTCAGTACAAGGCCCACTGGCACATCCACGATGACTACCTTCCATGCTTAGAAGAGACACGTGAGGATTT
>SNQJ01S0078282.1:64047-74856 GCA_010110895.2 Picea sitchensis
CTGTCTTAATAATGTAGTTTTTCAGGTTATTTACACACCGACTTCCCCTGTGATTATATTTACTTGAAATTGTAATCCACAAGTAGACAATATTTACCTGACACGAAAACGCAAAGCTTGTCCCTCAAAGTCCAATTTATCAAGCGATTCTCCATCCTCTTTCAAAATCGAGCGCAGAATGTCTACTAACTGGGAAAATAACCATAGAACTCCAAGATAATTCAGAATGTCGCGTAAGACATTTTTAAGGGAAGCAAGAGGGACCCACCCACCTCCATAGCCACTATCATTCCCAAGTTTAATACGTTGACGGTCCAGCTGTTCTCTGATTTGCACGGGCGCACCAATTGCTGCAGTAATAAGATTCTCAGCCAAAATTATTTCTGCATTATGTGCCGCGTCATGCTTCAGGATAACTTCCTGAAATTGTGGACAGGGCATTGAACCTCCTACAGCAGGACCACCCTCGGGTGGTATAGCAGGCTGCAGCCATACTCGATCACCAGCAAAGCAGCGCATATCAACTGCAAAATTCTTGCGATAAATGATACGAATCCCATAGGGACTTCGCAATACAACTGAAACATCAGTAGGCAACAGAGAACTTGGCGTTATGCCCCCAGTAGCTTGAGGGTCAGTGGAAGTTTCAGTGTTTTGAGCCGATTCTTGAGACACCATCAATTCATTTGTTTTGGAAGCTGTTGGAAATCCTGATGGTATTAAAGCAATGGCAGCTGAAGAAGTACCAACCAATCTTGCAGGCCGGATAGCACCACTTAGAGCATGTAATGGTCCGGCAGTCAACCGAATGCAATCAAGAAGCAATTCAATTTCACCTCCATTGATAAAATCCTCCAAAAACTGCACAGAGCATGCAAGTTATAAGATCGATAGTTAAGTTACTAGAAACGAAAAAAAGAACACACATTGGCCTGCTCACCACATTTTCCAGCTGATTCCGGAGTACACTAAACCCTAAAGATAAAAAGGTGTACATGACAAAACTGAGACAGAATTCATAATTCCGATTGTCCGTATCAAATAAGTAGAGAAATTGGAAAGGAGGCCACAGGACCTTTAGGCAAGGTAGGCGAGAGACAAGTTCAATTGGATATTAGGCTCGGGTGGAACTTATTGCAACCACTGTACTGGATAACCCAATCGTAAATGGATTATTCGGGAGTCTACCAGCAAGAGTTTATGTTTTTCAACAGTTCCGCTATTATAAACTTTAATAATGGATATGGGGTAAAGTTTATAACCCACGGCCATTTAGATCTTCTAATCAATGATCAAGTTTATAAACCACTTTAACTTAATTTTATTTATTTATAAACCATTAAATTAAATATTTGAAAACAATACCTTAATATCTAACATAAATAACGACATTAATATTAATGATTAATAATTAATCACATTAGCATTAATGTTAATAATAACTTTAATAATAATTTCCTATTTTACTATTAACATGGCAAATTAGTGAAACACGTGATTACAGCTTTGTAGCAGGCCATCGATGGTTTAGGGTCTCAAATCATGTGCTCTAATTTCTCAAGTACTCTAACTTCTCAAGTAATGTGAATTGTAGTATTGTCTCTCTTGTAGCAAAGTGTKAATTATAGTCATAAACATAAATTATATAAAATATTGTATCCAGTACAAACACAGATCCTAGCTGTATGCAAGACATATCTGGGCCATATACATACCAGATATAGACCAAATGGATCCAGGGATCTAGGGGGCAGAATCCAGTATCATAGTCTGTAACTAATTCAGCATGGAACTCACTGCCTAAAGCTTGGTGGTACTGGAAAAAATAATCCAGGGATTCATTCTCAATACAGGTTGTGGTTAATTCAATGTGGGCATTGCACTTTACAACAAAAACAATAAGAAAGAGATATCACCTTGGTGTGGGGCCATAACTGATCAGGAAAAACATGCATTGTGCAACCTTCTTTGCCTGTCTCCCATTCAACAACAAAACATGCAATACTTCCTGGCATCGACCCAAAATAACTGAACCATAAACTCATAAGGCCTACTGCTTCTATCCTAAATGTTCTCCTGATAAGTCGCCACATGCTATCCCTTCCTTCACCTGCACCTATTTTCATTGGATCCTGTGTTTTCATGTTGCAATTCTCCTTTCCTGTGTCAATTTTCTCATCTGGTTTCACTTCCAGCAATCTTCTCATGCCCATGGCAAATGACCGTGCATTNCACATGCTATCCCTTCCTTCACCTGCACCTATTTTCATTGGATCCTGTGTTTTCATGTTGCAATTCTCCTTTCCTGTGTCAATTTTCTCATCTGGTTTCACTTCCAGCAATCTTCTCATGCCCATGGCAAATGACCGTGCATTTGAGAGCCTTTGTAGATCTGCCACCAATTTCTGGATACTGTTTTCCTCAACAGTCCTATAACTCAAGACTGCACCCTCAGGACCATACTGAATATGAGAATCTACATCTGAAGTATTAGCAATACGCACACCGGAACCCCATGGGGTCCCAGTTTTACCTTTATGAAGTTCCCACAAATCCCTGAAATGATCATCATTTACTTTGACATCCCAGTAGGTGCTGCCAGGTTTACCAAGCCATAAGCCAATTTGTTTCCATGCTTTCTCTCTACACAAAGGCAGTCGAAACCAAAAGTCTGCAGAGGGCTTTTGGAAACCTGTATCTTCAATATATGGAATGCCAAGAGCTGCCATTTGGCTTGTAAGACTGTCTTTCTTAATACACAGAAAACATTGCCTAACCACTCGAAGAATAACTGAAGAATATATCCTAGAAGGTGCCTTCCCATGATTAGCTTCCATTAAAACATCCCCATATGAGCGGCCTACAAACTGCCCGAAACTGCCTTGAGTATTTAACTGAGCACTAATAGGTTGAGGGTTTCCTGATTCACACACATTCTTCCTTTTCTTTTGACTTTCTCCATGAGCTGTTATTCGTTGCAATGATGGCATTGAGTGGACAAGATCTGAAAGGTGATGCTTCCTATTGCTCATTCCATAACTATGCCCACCAGCTAGGGGACTTGAACCAGTCTTCCATACATTCTTCTGATTTGATTCAGACATCAACCCGGYATCAAAAGCAAATCCTCCAACAGAAACTTTTCCAGTATTATTAGTCGGGGGAAACTGTGAAGTTCCATCCCAACTAGGGCTYGACGGACCAAACTTTCCACCTTGCTGCATACCCTGCCCAGCRCCCAGAAGACTTGATGGAGAAGGTTCAGCTGASGAAAAATTACTTTTCTKCTTAGGTAAATACYGAGGTAATGGCATTCCCTTGTCAAATTTAAATATATCATCTACCACAGAGGAAACTGCTGATTTCAAGCCTTCCTGGCCTTGAATAACAGCATCTGTAAATGAGTCAGAATTAGGTCCYGATTCTGAAATTATATCTGAACCTCTGGTTTCTCTTGCAGAACGTAATGACCATTCATTGTATAAGAGACTAAAATTKACMTCCTCTTCCACTATTTGGATCCTTCCAACATCAATTTTTCTAAAMCGAAAAATCTGGTGGTAGACAGTCGAGTCTTGATGGGATTCCAGCATTGTAAAAAGAGGCTTGAAATCTACATCTAGCTGTATCARTAAGAAATAAGACTTGCCACAATTTGGAATACCCATGAGCAACAAATCTGATCCCTGCCTAATTGATTTTGGTATTTTGACTGTAGCAAGACCATTTTCATACACCTGCATTTGAGACAATACAAAATATCTAAGCAATTAAACTGCACATATAAAATTGCATTGGATTAGGACATGGTTCCAATAAAGCAAACACGCTCTTAAATTTGCATATTAAAAACATGAAATGCAAAGTTAGTAGGAAAGAAAATATGCATTGTTCTTATCAGCAAACAAATTTTAGCACTTCTACAAAATAAAAATGGTTGGTAGATAGTTAAATTAAATATATTTCTTATTTATATATTAGCCTACTACAGCTGTGCAACTTATAAACCTCATCAGAAGATGAATATACGACCATTGTTCTAGGACATGTTATAGTAAAGACCATCTTGGAGAAATATGGTTGCGGCATTAATTCTGGAATCAAAAGACCATTTGTAACCTTAAAGACCTTGGAAGACCACCAATATTTATTGCTCTCCATGGCAACAACAGAGGCTAGTGTCCTGTTCATAATGACATCCATTTAGGTTGCAACTCTCAAAGTAACGGATCAAGGATCTAAACAAAGACTTAAGGCATGGTTACCAGATTCATAAGATATGAGTTACAGGGACCGGAAAAATACAGAAGAAGAAAACAAGTTAAAAGTATGCTCATTAATCCAAGCACACTCCAAAAAAATGCTCATTTAAATAAATGGAACAGATAGGACTTCAAACATGGTATGCAGTTTATAACATCCAATGCCTACATGTTTGACACAACTGGACTGGTTGTGAGATATTATACATCCCACAGTGTGAAAAGAATCTTCCAGCATACACACACAGATGCCTAATTGCTTGTATCCTGATCTGCAAGTTGAAAATCTTACAGTTTTCCACCTGCTTCACCGTTTGAGGCAATCATGAGGTGAAATGCTAACCATGTACAATTATGGCAGACAATTAATAGAACCTAGCAGCAAACAACTCTGTTCTCCCAAAAATTGACAAGTTTGCTCCATCATGTTRGTAGAGGACTGATACAAATTTTTGTAACTCAAAAAATGCAGAAACATCATGSATAGATATACTACGAAGTCACAGAAAGGACAGAAGTTCCAAACAAGGGTGAGTAATTTCCAAATATGAAGGCACATTCTAATAAATTATCCACAGTGAACTGAAGCCTTGAGTTAAAATAATATTTTTCCTAGTTTGTATTTGAGAGTGGAACATCTGGTGATGCCTAGGCTGCCTAATATATGAAATAGCTGACTACTGTTAAAAGGAAATTTTACAGGTTTGCATTTTCTCATTTGCAAGTTATTGCCTTATCAAAGCTCTTCCTTAATTGTTGTTCGGAGTTTTTCATTCTATTGATGATCAAAACTACATTGAATTCAACAAAAGACTCGACGATCTTGTCTGTGTACATACAAATCATTGGCTTCTTGCCTGCATAACAGAGTGTAGAGAAAGGCCTGCAAAGTTCACTGTGAATCCATGTGAAATAAGATAACATAAGATAATTTTATTAATGTCCACAAACGACCAAGGAAAAGGTCAAGGGGTCATGAAAGTACAATCAGTTATCCATGGATTGAGTGTTAAGAATAATCCTGAAAACTAAGGAAAAACTAACATAGTAAAGAGAGAGAACACAAATGTCAATAAACACAAGATAAGATAAGATAATGTTGTTAGTGTCCAACCAGTGACCAAAACGTAGGTCAATAGGACTAGGAAGTACATTTAGTGATACCATTCTGTAGGAGTGCCCTACGCTACCCTGAAAGCATAAAGAAAGATAAAACATGAAACACAAGAGAAGAGCCTAAGAAGAAACTCGTGATGGAAGTTTGGCTATATACATATGGTTTTATTTATTAAAATATGGTCTGTCTTTGAGGCTCACAATCTACCACCTACAGGCTTTAACACAAGGGAGTCAGTCTAGCACTTACCGCCTCTCACAACCAATATAAGCTGAAATAAAGAAGTAATGATCTAGATGGTACTAGGTCTGGAGAGGTTGTGCAAAGTCTCTTGTTTGTGGATAATCGCCTATCAGATATATTAATCTATGCATCTCTGATCAAGGTAGTGAAAGAAAATCACAAGCAAACCCCATGAGCCCCGAAATAAGCAGTGGAACTTCCCTCATATCTCGTAGGATATGGGCATCTAAAAACATAATGCTCCTCTGAGTTGATTTCATGGAGATGAAACAACTGGCAGATCTTCTTAAAAAGTGCTCTGTCTCGATTCATAGGTGGTGGCTGCAAACCCACAACTAGACGAGTGAGACCCTAAGGCTTTGCACCCAAAGATGTTCAATATAGTCAAGACAAACTATGAGACCATCCTACAGTTGCATGAAATACTCATACTAATTTACCCAAGTGGTTCTAAATGATCAGAATAGGGAAGGTACCCTGGTCACCAGCAGAAACCCTCTCACTTCTAGATTTAGTACTTGCTAATCCGAGGGAGGTGTCCCTAATAGATCTAACATTCAAATCTTAAAAATCTGTGATAAAAGACTACAGATCTGTACATAAGCCTCATTGATCTGCACCCAAAAACCTCTTGTATGTGTACTCGAAGCTAAGATCCAAATCTGAAACCTTGTAGGAAGTTAAGCATGCCTTTTCTCCAAAGACATATCTGATTATGCATGTGATCTCGCCCAAAATGGCAGTGCTACACTTGGACTGATTTGAAACCTTCATGTGAAGTGCTGACCCCACTTCTGATTCGGCATGGATAACTGTTGATCTGAACCAAATGTAAAAATACCAACCCTAGATGGCTGACGTCCTTATGATCTCAATTAAACAAGTAAATAGCTAAATTTAATTAATGCGGAAATTAAATTTCTAACCATAGCGTCAATCACATAATAGCTGGAAATCAAATAGAAGCATAAAACAGTTTCACACATACACAAGTAATTTCTCCTTCAAATCAACTTTTGATTCCCTTGAAAAACTTACAAGGAAATCTCCACAGGCTGCTAAAAACCAGCAGCTGCACAGTCAACAAATCACCCTGAACTGAACTGTACAGACCTGCTGAGAAAGTATGGCCTAATATACGGCTGTACGGCTTGGTTGTATGGACTATACAGCTCTGTCCATACAACTGTACACAACTGTTCTGATCCATACGGCTTCGTGGATTTGTATTGTACAGCCCTACCTGCTGTCTGGATTTGCCTCTCTCTCTCTCTCTCTCGGTTGTTCAACCCATTCAACTGTGTCTAAACCCTCCATCTTGGCCTGTCTTTATACTTTTAGCTGAAACCCTAATATACCAAAACCCTAATCAATTTTGAGATTAATCCTAGTCTAAGTCATAAATGCATGAAATACACTTTAATAGACTCAAGAACTAAAAACAAGAATTTTCACTTTTTTAGTAAAGTGAATTACAAAATAGAATTACTTTTCAAAAATAACTCGAACTAATTCTGGCAAGTTCACACTGAACCTGTGTAGAAGTCCCTATCCGAGCTATATTTCTCAACACTCCCTCTTAGCAAGGAAGGAATTTTGCACCAATCCAAGTCTGTCTTTGAATGCTTCAAACTTTCCTTTTGCCAAGAGCTTGGTCAGAATATCAATCACTTACTGATACAACTTTGATTATCACAACAAATGACTATGGGGTCCAACCCCTGAACAAAAAATCCTGCAAGCAACTTATGAAGCCAAATGGTGTCACAACTAGTTGAACCAGGATATCATCGCTAAACCCAAGCTAAAGCAGCAACCTGAGGTGTTGTTCCTGTCAGTTGCATTGAGTGCCCAATCTAAGTTTGAATACCCCTGCATCTTCACTTCACCATCTCCAAGATATCTTAGAGCATACTCCAATGTGCCCCTCAAGTTTGTGAGCACATGTTTTGTTGCTACCCAATGCTCCGGCCTTGGATCAACCATGAATTGATCTGAGGTGTTCACAGAAAAACATATATCCGACCTAGTGTTGACAAATACATTAAGGAATCTATTAGTTGCTTGTACAATGTGGGATCCACCAACTCTAAATCTAAAGTTGTCACCTTCTTCAAATTAATGATCTTGGGTGTGGCTATAGATTTGTAGTCTTCCATCGAGAACCTCCTTAGGATCTTAGTTGCATACTTACCCTTCCCAAGGAAAATCTCCCCTAGTCTTTTCCAAACCTCCAAACCCAAGAAGTAATGCATCATGTTGATGTCCTTCATCTCAAACTCAGTTGTTTTGTTTTCTTTGCACCCTGCAATGAGCTTCTCTCCACCTATACGAAACAAGTCATCTACATACAACACCAAAATGAGCAAATCAATTCCAACAAATATGTAATAAGTTAGGATCTGCTTCACTTTTGGTGAAGCCCATACTCTGCAAATATCCATCAATCCTGGAATACCATGCTCTCGATGCTTTCTTGAGTCGATACAATGATTTCTTAAGCCTACACACATGGGACTCCTTCCCATTTTCCTCAAATCTCTAAGGCCGCTCTATGTACACTTCTTCTTCAATGATTCCATTAAGGAAATTGGTCTTGAGTCTTATCATTCATCCGATGTATCCTCCATCCCATAAATGAAACCAAGGACATAACTGCTCTAATGGAAGTGTACCTAGCAACTGGAGAAAATGTCTCCTCATAGTCCACTCCCTCTTTCTTGGAAAATCCTCTCACCACAAACCTCGCTTTGAAATTCTCAATGCTTCCATCTACAGCATGCTTGATCTTGTAAAGCCAACTAAAACTCACTATTGACTTTCTCTCCAGTCTTGGCACTATGTCTCAAACATCATTCATCACGATGGAGGTGTAGTCCTCCACCATGGCATCCCACCATACATGTTGGTATGTTTCCTCCTAAAAGTAGGAAGGATCAAAATATAGAATGTCGCTCATTAATGCCATGTATCCTGGAAACTTTTTCGAAGGTCTACTCTCTAGCCCCCATCCATGTCCATATCCCTTTAGCAGCTGGCATCACATTTTATTATTAAAATTCAAAAATACAATTCGCATATACATTGCTTGGTTGTAGCCACACATTATATCTACATAAGAATTAATTAAACCGTGGATTATAGCGGGGATGTTATAGGGAGAGGGTAGCTATTACCATTAAGATCATGGACCCTATCTTTTCTTTGTTGCAATTTGCAGACACAGACCAACAGATCTTAGGAGATGTTTGTGAGGGGTGGGATTCCATGAGTGAATTTGTCAAGACCGTTATTTTACAAATGAGTTCCCTACGTATGGGACATCAACAAAGACCTTATTCATCACCATACAAGATATTCTTATCAACAGGTGGGATAAGAATTGCACACCTTTGCATTTCTTGACTCACTCATTGAATCCCAAATACTATAGTAATGATTGGCTCAATGGTGGGCCTTCACGGAGATTCCCTTCTCACATGAAGATATTTCATAGGGGAGGAAGGAAGCATTTACAAGGATATATCAGGATAGAGCATCCCTTGATGAGGTGGAGGATGGCTTCATAGAGTTTTCCAATGGAACTAGGATACTTGGAGGCTATGATGTGCTCAGAGACATGGGGGGTTAAGAAGCCCTATGCTTAACGGACAACTCATGGGGCATCATGCCCTATTCTACAACATTTAGCCATGAGGTTCCTCTCTCAAGTTACTTCATCCTCTTGTTGCGAGAGGAATTGTAGCACATATGGGAATTTGTATGTGCACTCCAACCTCCATCTTATTTACAGCCAAAGGGAGGAGTGGTTGAAGGGAAAGAAAAAGATGTGGAATATTTCCTTGTGATATGGATTTGGACAGTAGTGTTGAGTTGTCAGTAGCCAACTTGTATCTTAATGAATCAATGCTACAGCCGGTCACTTTTAATGATGGTGATTTGTAATAACCCTCCCTGCTATTGTTATAAATTTATGTCTATTGTTGAAGTAATCTAGTGGTTTAGTGGCTCAGGACTTCCGTCAAACAGTTGGTTGTTATACCCAAATTCCGATTTCCACTATAAAACCCCTCTTTTGTTTGTTGTAGCTTATTTCTGAGGTAGAGTTTTTGTCAAACACTTTGTAGACACACTCAAAACCCAATATAAAACCCTTTGATCATTGTTGTTAAGTTTATGGTTCGCTGTTTCATTTTATTCATGAAGATTTCAATGGATGTTAGTGGTTTTGATGCCAAAAGAAGTTTTCATATTGCATGCAAAATATTACAGCAAAGTACGGAAGATAATAACACAACTAAATCACTATAATATGCAAGGAAACACCACAAAGATATGATTTTATTAAATATCTCTGGCCTGTTACAAAGCTGGGCAGTAATAGTAGTCTAGATCAGTCCCCATAGGGAGAATATGATCAGCACGAACAACAAACAATCCCCACAAGAGAATACAGCCCTGCTGCAAGAAAACCCGGCCCACATGTAAAGGAAACTTGGCCTCTCTAAGAAGTACGGCCCATACACATGCAATTCAACCTAGCAATGAGTATTATGGCCTCCTCAAGGTAGATTCGACCCCTACTCAAGAGAAATCTGCTCCAACAATGAAGACTTGGCCCTCAAGGTAAGTATGGCTTCCTCCCAACAGAAAATCGGCCCCCTCAACATGAAACTCGGCCCAGCCACTAGAGATCTCGGCCCAACAATAAAACTCAGCCCCCAACAACCAAAATCGGCCTCTCCAAGTATGATTCGGCCCCCAAGGAATAGAAGGCACCTCCCTCAAGCAAAACTCAGCCACCACAACCAAATATTTGTCTTCACAAAGGCCCACGAACCCTGCAAACTGAGTATTATCTTCAGCCAATGAAGAATCTGAGTGATTCTTCCTCTTGATTGGCTAGGGTGGAATCTTTCACCACCGAAACCAACTCTCTACAAGAGTTTTGTTGCAAAACCCTAGCAAGTCAAGCCACAAGATCTCTCTCCAATTTGATTAGTAAAATTATCAACATAATGAGAGAAATGAACCCTCATCTCGCTTTTATCCTTCTCACCTTTTTTATGACCCTTTTACCCTTTTGTTTACCTTTTTAACTTCACTTAAAAGATTGAAGCTAACTTGCACGAAATGGGGAAACGTTTCTAAGTTTCCGAAACCGGGATGGTACGAAACAGGCCCCCC
>SNQJ01S0078282.1:74953-85067 GCA_010110895.2 Picea sitchensis
GAGAGAGAGAGAGAGTTTTTTTAAAAATAAGACATTATATTGCAAGAAAAACATAATGATGCAAAAAAAATGCAATAATGATGCAAGAAAAACATAGAAAATGCAATATATATATATAATTGACTGTTTGGGGGCCCCACTACCCCCTTTTTTTTTCTTATTTAGCTTCAAAGGCGCCCGAAACGTCGGCCGTACGGGCCAGTACGACCAGGAAACGTCGTCGGCCGTACCGTATGGCGTTTCCAAATCGGGAAACGTCGTACAATATAGCCGGCGGTGTTTCCTGGTTGTATCGTACCCATACCGACGACATTTCTTGGTTGTACCGTACTCGTACCGATGTTTCGTTTCGTTTTGGGGGGGAAACAAGGGGGGGTACCGTAAGGTTTTATTCACTTTATTCCCTAAGTCACTTTTTAATTACTCAATGTCATTTAATAATGCTATTTTTTTCCTCTAAATGGCATCAAATAACTAATCTATTAATTCCCCTTTTTAATCGATTATGGTCTACGGGAATCAGAGAGACCACTAAATTGTCCTCCTAGAGCGATCATTTGGAAGGGGACATTACAGGATCCTCTTGGGGGGTCATCCTCCATGCCACGAGATGTAGAGATTGGATTGGATATAGAGGAGGAGGAGGAGGAGAGAGCAGTGGCAGTGGTGGTAATTTTCATAATTCTAGTTTCTAACATGGAGGACTACAGATAGTCTTGAGTTGTTAGATTCTTCCATCTACAATTCTAGTATCTACCCTATTTTGTATTTTCCATTGGCATTCCCACCTATAGTATCAGTGACTCAGTATCTATGTAATACATTTTGATTTTGATGACTTAATGCGAAAACTGCAGTTTATGGTTCTAATTTATTGTGTGTGTGCCATTTGATCTCCATTGATGTAGTAACTAGCTATATCATGTATGATGTATCAATATTTTGTAAATTATCTAGTTTCTAAAAAAAATTGAATCTTTATGTCTATATTTCATTTTTGTATTTGTAATTTTTTTTAATATATATAACACGTCCTCCGTGTCTTGCTTGTAGGGTTGACGTGTCCCGTGTTAGAGACTCTTATTTTCGTGTCCTCCATGCTTGTGTCCTCGTGCCATGTGACTTAGTATGTTAGGAACTGTTTGATGCTTCTACCTCCAATGACTAATGTTTCCTATGAATGTCATCCAAAGTATAAAAACTCGAGCATTCTCAAGTCTTATCAAATGCCTCCTAACACATCCCTACACCAAACAACAAACTTTGTTTTTTATAATTATAAAAATATTTTTATAGTTTTCATACTTGTCGTTTCCCTGCCATATCCAGGACCTGGCTTTTCAAAAATCTGGTGGATCTGTATCCATATCTTCGTAACTTAAATTCAAAGTCCATACTTGGCATGAGTCATGACAAAACATCACCATGTGTTTTAACATTTTCATATTTTTGTATATGTAAACTATCATTCATCAGCCAAAATCTCATATTATACAAAAGTTGCATTCTAGTGATATGAAAAAATAGACCAAAGAGCATAAATCATTCTTCACATTTTTAAGTAGATGCATTCAACAAAACTCAGCAATGGTATGGATTCCTAGCCTATAACAAATGAACTCAAACCAAAGAAACCAAGCAAACGGGGAGATCAAAAACCATAAAAAATTAAAAATGTCCATCTATCGGAAGCCACAAATTGAGGCTTGATATTATGGTAGCTGCAGGAGGTATTAACTGCCACGTGTAACACTGACAAGAATAGAATATCCCCGGAAGCCAGAGAAAGCCTAAAACGTTGGATAATAACCCTAGGAGGCAAGTCGGCTCAAGAGAATATTTATTATTGAGTTATTAGCCTCCAGAAGTAGAAGTCAGCCCAGTTAGGTCACTTGGAAGACTATAAATAAGAGGGTGCTAGAGCTCATTTGTCACCTCACCTCTCACAACTACATAAGGCCAGTGGTGCGCAAGTTTGGAGAGGAGTTGCAGCTACAACTGTTGCAACTGGCAAATTTCGATTTTGGCTTGGACTTTCTCTTGGTTATGGTTTGGACTTTCTGCTTGGCCTTTGGTTATTCTTGCTTGGTGCACTAGCCCTGGAGAGAGGTACGCTACCTTGATTGGCTATTTGGTTCTAGGGTTTGCTTCCGGAATTATTCTCTCTATCAAGGTTAAGGTGCTCGGGGGTGGCTTCGGCCTATGGTTGGGTGACAATATTGCTATATTGTCTATGGTTAAACGAGCACACCTATTATTTCTAACAGGTTATGGGACCACACTATCTTCAGACAATCTAACCACTAGAAGATAGATTGGGAGGAATTGCTCAATTACAGTTGCAGTTGCAGTCAGTTTTTGCTGCAGCAACGAAACCCTAACCCTCTTGTTGAGACACCTTAATTGAAGAGATTGACCTAATTTTTGGATAGCCTAGTGCACACTAACTCAACACACCTCCTGGTACTCTTACTCTGTGAAGTCAAAGCATTCATGACTTACTCTATGAAGTGAATGCCTTACTCTATGAAATCAGAAAACAAGTTAGAAGGGGATTCTAACTTCATAGCATGGAAGGCAAGGATTCCTTGCCAAAAATAAAGTGTTGGATATCGTGAAAGGAAAGATTGCGGAACCACAGGTTGAAGAAGGAAAAGAGAAGGAACCTCAGAACGTTGCAATTATGGAGAAGTTCAAGGACAATGACATCAATTCCATGAGTATCATAGTGGACTCTGTAAAAGACCACTTCATACCCTACATCTCTCATCTTGACTCATCTAAGAAGATGTACAATGCCCTAACTAACATCTTCTCAGTCAGAAACATTGGACAAGTAATGAGTCTGAAGAATGAGCTCCATGACATGAAAATGAATGATGATGAGAGCATAACATCATACCTTGTGAGAATCTCTCAGTTAAGAGATCAACTACAAGCTATTGAAGAAATCATTTCAGAGAAGGAACTGGTAAATATAGTACTCAATGGTCTTCCCANACTACAACTGTCCACAAGACTTGCGCTCTGACTGGGTGTACAAATGAGCTAAGACGTCCTCTATTTATATTAATCTGTCCAGTGACTTTTCTGGATGGGCCAAGCTGACCTTCTAGTAATTATATTTTTTGTTTATCTTTTTCCTGTGGAGTCGACTTATCTTTCTGGAAGATAATATTCTAATATTATTTATTTTGCTAGGCCGACTTGTCTTCTAGGGTTTTTACACATTTGTTTAGGGATTCCCTTGCTTCTAGAATATTCCATTCTAGTCAAAGGTTAAACATGGAGGTTAATACCTCCTGCAACTACCGTAACATCAACACTCCCTCCTAGCTAGGGAGGTATTAACGGTAATGGTCTTGAGCACACACAGACCATTCTACCAGTAGCATCATCATAGCCACACAGGTTATCTCATGATCAGGCAGATCAAGTCACGAGCATCATCATCACTATTAGTGTCATCTGATAGCATCCTGGCATCAACATACATCATCATTTGCATCATCTCTCAAGGCCATACTCCATCTGAGTAATCGAGCATGATGTTGAATAAGTCATGTGTTGAACTCAGTGCACTCAGCAGAGTGTCTCACATGAGTCACCCACTCAGCAGGCATGAGTCGACACAGATGGATGCTCAGGAGAGTGTGTAGTCTCCTAGGAGCATGTCTTTAGTTTGTGGTGCAACAGAGGCTTCTAGTGCAGTGGTAGTAGTGGCATCCTGTTCAGAGGGAGCAGAGACTTCTAGTATAGAGGGAGCAACTATGGCAGCTGATGAGATGGAGACAGATTCTGGTGCTGATACTAGAAGTACCTCTCTCGCTAAGAGGGAGTGTTGAGATTTGGTAGCTTGGAGGTTCTTCTACATTGGCAGCGCTCAGCATGCGGAAGTGACCAAGCAAATTTTCTCCTAGTGACTTTATAATTATAAAGTGATTTTATAAAGTTGGGTCTTTTAATTATTTTTTAATGTAAAAGGGACTTTATGATGTTTTGAGTCACTTTAATGTAAAAGTGACTTCAACGAATGATTAAGTCGTGACCGTTGATCTTGACGGAAAGTGAAGAGTCACTCATGGGAGATCAAGGGTTAGGAGAGTTACATTTTGAATTTGCTTAAAGGCAACTAGCTCATTAGGAGAAGGAGGGCGCACTTTTGAGGAGAGCTTGAGGGAAGGTGAAGGGGCACGCATCCCAAGGAAGTTTATTTGCTTGGAGGGAAAGAGTTTCAACAGCCAAAAGTTGGCACGTATGCCTAGGAGGATTGGCACGCACTTCTAGACAGTTTCAACATTAAAGAGGAGGTCGTACAACTAGGAATTTGTACAGTATGGATTGGAGGAGGTCGTATAGCATTTTACACTGGGTTTTGCAGATATAGCTAGCACAGAAATTTCAACTGTGTATTGGCATGAATTTCGAGGTGTGTTACTGCAGCAAATAAATCCGTACAGTGAGGTACGGATATGTACCTATTTCTAGGCACAAAAACCAAGAAATATATCTGTTGTTAGTGACTATACAGTCCGTACAGGTTGTACTGGATTTCAGACTGTGTTGCTATGGATATACATGTTTTTGTTCAAATAGGGTGAAAGTATAGATGATAAATGCTGATTGAAAGTTGTTGTTGTACTCAGACATTTTCCTTAAGTTGAATAAAGAAACTTTCTCCTCAATTCTGTCATCTTTTCTGAGAAATTCTTCTTGGGGTTTTACCCAAATTTTGGTGCTAAAAGTGTGATTTTGTTCAATGTTCATGAGTATTCCGCTGCTGTTATATTTCAGATTGCTTAGTTGTTTGTATTTCAGCCCATAGGCCAATATTTGCATGCTTTTATATTGCTAAGATTGGTGTACAACAAGAGGAGGCTGAAATCTATTATTAACTAAGTTTGGGACTGATATATACATATTTTAACACCCATATCAACCACCCTAATCGAGACGTCATGTCCTCAGGGGGTGAACTATTCAACCTGATCGGGCCAATGACTATGCCTTGGGAGAATATCGATCCTGAACCATTTTCCTAATCAGGCCACAATCTGTGCCTTTGGAAAATACCAATCGATGATACGTCGACAATCTATCAACCTGGACCATTCTCCATAGGGAGATTGTCTATCCACCAACAATCTGTTCTTCCTGGTCCATTCTCCACCTGGAAAATGTCTGTCCACCAACACACTGACTATCCATCTAGCTGGCAATTATCTCCAACAGTAGTGGTAGTCTCCATGGCAATCAAATAGTAGCATACAATTGCTACAATTCCATCCAATAGAACACAATTGTGTCTATCCATAGTAGTACACAACTATTGTCAAATGGTACACAACCAATCCTAGTAGCACACAACTACTATCCAATGACCTGTAGTCACAACCAGTGGAACACATCTACCACAATAGCATACAGCTACTGTCCAAAGACATATAGTCTCCAGACTCTCCATAACAATCAAATCATATCATCTGATATCATCATGCATCAACAATGTCATCAACTGCATCACCTCTAAGCCGTACTAGCATGATGCGAATGCATCATATCTAAGTTGTATTGGCGTGATCTAGAGTATCATCTACATCATCTCTAAGTCGTACTAGCATGACATAACTAGCATGATTCCAATGCATCATATCTAAGCTCCATGCCACCTCTAAGTTGTACTCGCATGATGTAGATCAGTGCCTCACTGTGTCATCTCTAAGTTGTATGATCATCTCTAAGTCATACTAACATGACATATCTAGCATGATGTCAATACATCATATCTAAGTTGTATGCCACCTCTAAGTTGTACTCACATGATCATATCTAGCATGACATGAGCCCCTTGCATCATCTCTAAGTTGTATGGTCATCTCTAAGCCGTTCTAGCATGACATATATAGCATGATGTCAATACATCATATCTAAGTCGTATGTCATATCTAAGTTGTACTTGCATGGCCATATCTAGCATGATGCGGCTCACCAGCATCGTCTCTAAGTTGTACTAGCATGATCCAGATTCGTAGCTCACTGACAGTCCATGATTTCACATATCAATGCTCCCTCCCAATCGAGGAATTCATCTCCTCCCTTCCAACCGAGGGAGCAATCTCCACAAGCCCCAGCTTGTCCCTCAAGTATGCAAACTTTATCTTGGACAAAGACTTTGTCAAAATATCTACAATTTGCTCATCAATGGAGATATACTGGAGAACCACTTCCCCCCTCTGGACTTTTATCACGAAGAAATAGTACTTGATCTCAATGTGCTTTGACCTATCATGGAACACTGGGTTCTCTGAGAGCTTCACATAGCTCTGGTTATCACAATATATCATAGTCGAATCCAACACCTGATCAAACAGTGCAAAAACCAGCTTATGGAGCCACACTACTTTTCTACAAGCATCACAAGCTACAATATACTCTACTTCTGCAGTGTTGAGTGCAACAAACTTCTGTTTTCTGCTAGCCCATGATATCATAGTAGATCCCAAACTGAAACACATACCAGAAGTACTCTTTCTGTCATCTACACTCCCTGCCCAATCTGAATCAGTAAATCCATGCAGTTGTTCATCATTGTTTGAGGCATGTCTCAAACCATAAGTTATCGTCTCACGAAGATATCTTAAGATATGCTTTGCAGCTATCCAATGCTCTTGTCTAGGTTCCACCTGGAACTAGCTCAACATGTTCACAGCAAAGCAAATGTCCGGTCTAGTATTCACCAAATACATCAAGGAGCCTATCAACTCCCGGTACAGGGACGAGTCTACTGGATCAAAATCAGAGTCTCTCAAATTCCTCAAATATGTTACCATGGGAGTTGCCATGGATTTGCAATCCATCTTCCCAAACTTCTGAAGAATCTTTATGACATACTTCCCTTGTCCTAGGAAGACTTCACCATGCTTCTGCCATACTTCTAATCCCAAGTGGTAATGCATGAGACCAAGATCCTTCATATGAAATTCAGTGGCTAGCTCCTTCTTACACTGAATAATGAGAGGATTTACACCTATTAGGAACAAATCATCGACATATAACAGTAGAATCAGAGGTGCATTATTCACAACTTTGTAAAGGAGGTTTGGATTGGCATGACTCTTGGAAAATCCAAGTCTCGTCAAATAGCTAGCAATACCTACATACCAAGCTCTTGGAGCTTGCTTGAGTCCATAAAAGGCTTTCTCCAATCTGTATACATGGGTTTCTCTTGGGTGTACCTCAAAACCTTGAGGTTGTTCTATATATACTTCATCCTCAATTACTTCATTGAGAAAGCCGGTCTTTTCATCCATCTGATGTAAACTCCAACCCATGGATGTTGCTAGAGATATGATGGCTCTAGAGGTGTATCTGGCAACTGGAGCAATCGTCTCATCATAATCTTCTCCCTCCTAATGGGATAACCCTCTAGCCACAAATCTTGCCTTGTATTTATCAATACTTCTATCCACTGCATGTTTTATCTTGTAAATCCATATAGGAACAATTTCCCATACATCATTTTTCATGATTGATATTCTTCCATCACAACTTCCTTCTATTCTTTTTTCTTTCTATGCTTCCTTTATAATTGATACTTGATGAGACCATCTTCTTCACCACTAATGAAGTCACTTGCTCCATGCTTGCAACTGTCACTCTAGCTCCTTCTCAAAGCTATCGCCTGTGACCTACCCGGAACATGAACAACAAGAGAAAAAGTATTTCCAATAACATTTTCGTAAGAACATATCTATGGTAACAAGAATCATAGAATTACCAAGGTGACCTTCCCGAGAAAAAGAAATATCTCCTAGAGGAGATGTTAGTTCATTTTGCAAACAAGTGTAATAAGCATCTATATCAATAGTATTTACATGCAACCAAGTATACCTAGCAGTAATATAACATTTCAAAGATTGTTGTCACAACTCAACTATCAAACTTGATGTGTAAATCTTAACAATTTGATCAATCAAACCTAGAACTTGGAGCCTCAACTGCTTGTTCCTCTAAATGTACTGAATCCAAGATCATTGCTTGGTCAAGGTCTCTTGTACATTCCCTACTAAACACACTCATGCTTTTGCTGGATGATATAACATGAAAAGCATATACAAGTGCATACCTTTGAAATTTGCAGCAACGTTCAGCTTGTCTTCTAATCTGAAGCTAGACACCATCTTGACAAGAAGAGGTTAGAAATTGAATAAAAAGATTCAATGATTAGAACATGATAGAAACTCTGAAATTTCAACTTTGACAATAAATTCAATTTTGAAATTTGACCAAAAGCCAACCTTTGACTTCGATTTTGACCAAAACATCAAACTAGACATTTTTTCTTGCTGAGAGTACCAATAGGTGCACTAGGCGAAGGCACACAGGAATGTCCATGAATTATGCCAAACTTCTCACTTGAAGTGCCCAGAAGGTTAGGTTAGGTTTTGTTGCAACTACACAGTCAGAAACCCTAGCTGCAGCTGCGACTGGTGCCACAACGAACTTAACAAAGAAATTCCACGCTACCTTCGAGTGGTTAGACTGTCCTAAAGGTGGTGTGGGCCCATAACCTATTAAAATAATTGATGTGCTCGTTTTACCATAGACAATATCACTATTGTCACCCAACCATAGGCACGCAGCCACCCCCGAGCACCTTAACCTTTGACAGAATTATTTTGAAAATCCATACTAGAACCAACAGATAAACCCTAGCTACTCACTGCTACATATATAATTTTTTATTTGGCATCTGCTACATATATATCATTGATTTCTCAGATAAATCCAATAAGTGCTTCCAAATGACACATGCACCAATATGGTCTTGTTAGCACTGTTATCCCCTAGCCTAGAGATAACTAAGGAAATCACGTCTCGAGGCCCACAGGTCCTAGACATGGAGTACCGAGAGTCAAACGACTTGAGCATGGCCCCGAAGGGCCCCTCTTTTCTTCAGTGCAGTCTATTTATCAACAACAACATCCATCCCATCAGCTTGGTCCTGAAGTAGCAGTGAGTCTTGCTCCACGAGGTAATGATTTCGAGTATCATGGTATGTATCCCTCCAATTTTGAAGCAATTGAATATGTTGTATTGAATCCTTCTTCATTTCATGACATTTGCTTGGAAATTATGCTCTTTGTCTCGTTCATACCTGGAAGGGTGACATGGTTCCCTAGTAAGTTGATTTCCCTTTAGGATGGGTTTCCGTTGGGTGGGTCTGTGAAAGGTCATCGTCCGTTCCCTCCATACTTACCACTTTCCATCTTTATTCCTCTCATCTCCCCTACCCTTGTTTGGGCATTAGGATTGGTTACAATAGGAAGGGTTGTTCCTTACCTCGTGGGAAGAAGGGGCTAAAGGCCTAGAGGGTAAAAGTAGCTGGCAAAAGTTAAAATCCAATATTGAAACCTTTGAGATGCCTTGCCCAAGGATCCCCGAGAAAGCAGTGAAAATCTTCTCAGTAAGAAAAGGGGACCCATAAGATACATAAACACTCAAGGTAGTAGTGAAAATCTTCTCAGTAAGAAAAGGGGACCCATAAGAAGAGTAGTACCTTAAGGTCTAAGAAGAAGGAGGCGCTCGGGCTTAAGGTACTACTCTTCTCAAAGCTTGGATCCTAGGAAGACTTAAGGTACTACTCTTCCTAAGTTCATCCTTTACTTAGATCAGCAATATCATGGTTGTTGTTTCCTCCAAGTAAATGCTGCCACCTCTTGACTCCATTACCCCCATAGAGGCACTAGTCTTCACCTCTTCTTTCTTGAGAGATCAACCTACACTCAAACTTCATTGCTATCCTACTAACTTGACTAATTTGCTAACTTAGTTTAGAAATACCAACAGCTAACTTGCTGCTGTTACAATCATTGTTACAGCCTGTTGTTGTGTAACTTACCTAACCCTACTAACTAATTGAACTAACCCAGAATTTGCATAAGCTTATGCACTATCATCTTAAGGTTCTAAACTATTTCTTGTTGTTATTCTAAGTGCATTTCTGAAGCTATTGCTGCTGTTATCACTGCTGTTACAGTCAATGTTTGCAGCCCTGATCAGCCTATATTAAACAAGAGAAATGCCCAGAAAACTGTACTAGGCAAGCCAATCA
>SNQJ01S0078285.1:18739-36226 GCA_010110895.2 Picea sitchensis
TTATGAATTGTTTTGAAGTAAATTGTTATTAAATTTTATTACTATGAAAAAATAGATTTTGAATGTGCTAGATGAAGTTATAATTAAATTTTACTGTTGTGTTCTAATTTAATGGTTGTTATAATTAATTTAGAGCCATTACAGCTAGCTCTGAAACCATGTTTAATTTTCGTCTTAAATAGTTAATTATACTATTGTTCTTTTACTTTAAAATAATTAGCACAATAACTACATATAAAGGATCACTGAAATAATAACATCTACAACATACACAAGATTTACCATGGGAAAACCCTCTAGGGGAAAAACCCAGCAAACTTCCTCAATATAGATTCAACAACCAAGAACAATTCATCTCTCCAAGAGAGAACTAACAAAGAAGAAGATCCTTCTCAAACCCTTGATTAGGGAAGTGTATTGCACCACATAACCAATATATACCCGAGAAGTCGACCAATATCCTGCACAACATCACCTCCTAGTTGCAATAGTGTCTCTCCCTAAGACTTGTGCACTTCTGATCCAAATTATTTTTGGCACAAAATGAGAGAGGAGATATAATAAATGAATGTACATAGATATATAATATATCTAATAATATAACAAATATTTATCAGAGATATAACCATAAACACAGATATCGAGTGATACACAATTTCTATTAATGAGCGAAATGTACAAAATTGTAGAAATATAGAGTGAAAGACTCGTTAAAATGGTAGCAACTTATCTCTGAGAAGATATGTGATGGCTAATCACATTCGAAAGAAGTTGATTGTTACAATGAGGCTCCAAAGGCATTTTAAAAATAAATAAAATCCAAAAACCTAACCCCAAAAGATGAAAAGCCAAAAATTTTGTGGACCCTATTTTGGGTAGTTTGGTGTATCAACTTCCCCAGGGAGTAACTTTGTCATACGATCTTTGTTTTCGGTGCACAATATCTTGTTGGAAAGGTATCGACGAGGAGATTCATTTTTGAAGCTCAATTATAAAATTTGTCCATAATTGAGGTGCCTGGTCGCAAAAAAAAATTCATTTAGGCCCTCAAAATGGCCCTAGAAGTTTAGGAACCTAAAAACTTCTAAAAATAGTAAATTGGCAAAAGATAGTTTTGAGCCAGTTGGAATAAGTGGGTGTCCACCAATATCCACCTAGATCAACTTCTCTTCTTATCTACAGATCTTGTGTTGTGTTTGTTCAAATGAGGTGCTATCCTCTCTTATAAGTAGTAGTTTCGCTAGCCTAAAATCAAGTCTGGGTTGACCTGACACTTTATCTTTCTATTTTACATTTATTTATCAAGGAACTATAGGGACAACTTTTACAAAGGCACAACAAGGCTAAATTAACAAATATAATATAATAATATTCTTTGGGTTTTTGTCTTGGTCAAATACAATAAGAATATATTCTGAAGTTACTCAAACTTCAACAACATCCACATGAATCCCAAGGAAGAAACACTCCCTTATCCAGTTGGATTCTTGGAAGGCACACTGTCTCATTTTAATGGAGGATAAGAATAGTTGGGAACATGTTCCAAGGAAGTAGTTGATTAGATATAGCTAACTAGTTGTTAGAAGCTAGTTGTAGCTTGAGCCATTCAAGCTATCATGTAATAAAATGAATCTGTATAAGTCTTCCTCCTATTAAATAAAGTGATGGCCATTTTGCTCCCAGTTTTGATGATAGTATTGTTGTTTCCTATCCTATTTAATTTCCCGAGTATGCCTATAGAAGATCAGTTCCATCATGAAGTTGTGATGTCTCATCTTGTAGTCATGATTATGCATCCTCATGTTTTGACATAGTGTGTCTATGATAGAATATTTCATGCATAACATCATTATAATATTGAAACACAAAATTTCTACTGACGTTCTATGCTTCCAAGTATTTGGTTAAGTATTCTAGTATTTCTTTACATATTTTCTCGCTCCTATAGAGTGTTGAATTAATAAATGGTTAAGGCCATAAATTAAAACCTCCAAAAATAATGTGTGGTGGTTCCATTGTGATAAAAGAAATTGAATAGCTCCAAACTCCCATTCTATTTATCTAGAATCCAAATGGTAAATAAATTTATAATTATTCATAGATATTTATGGATATATTATCATTTTGTTTCAAAAAATTATCAATAATAAAATCCTTCCATATAATATTAATGTCTATATTCCACTTATTTATAAATATATATTGAGAAAATTGAATACCCTTTATATGTGTTGGTCTTTAGAGGAAGATTGCAATCAGTGTAACACAAGAAATTAATGAGAAATAACTTAGCAAGCATACGTTCATAGGACACAAATATTTTACGTGGTAAAACCATGAAACTTCGTCAAGGAAACATCCATGTGGAAGGGTATCAATATTTTTATTATTCAAGATAGACTTGAAATCATGATTACCACCAGATACATCTCTCGGGATTCATAGGTATATATCTATCTTGGAACCGTTACATAGTTATGAGAACTACCACTTTTTATACAAACTTCCATTAGTTTCCTAAACCAACATCACCAAATATTTACATAAGTAAATTTCAATTTTTACATTTTCTTTTAATTGATTGTTGTCAAATTTTAGCAATCTTCACGTTGAAAACAATTTACTTGATACCTTGAGTTAGTTTTTTCATCACCTTGTTTGCAATCCAAGAGAATCGAAGCACCATCTCATCTTTTCTAATAGTACTGGTTTCATGAACATGTCTAAACAATTTTCTTTTGTATGGACCACTCCGCCTCCATCAGTAACATGTCTTACGAAATGATGCCTTGTCCCATTTTGATATGCTAGACTATTAGTCAAATGCACAACACTTTGATTATCACATAACACCTTATCCTATACTTGTCTAAACTTACTCAATATGTCCTTCCATTCATGCAAGACATAACCTGAGGTAGATCTCCTCTTGTCCAAATCTTCTACAAACTTTGAGTCAACATAAGGACAGAATAAATCACTTCAAACACTGTAGGTGATACTCATACCTCTAAAACATTGAAGCACCCATTTCACTACTTTACCCTCCATGTATCCACTGACAACACCAAATGCATGTGAAATATATGACCATTTCATCGCATACATAAAACTTCCTAATAGCATATGATATACAAGACATATAACCCTTTTCTTCTTCATTACTAAGACATAAACCTGAAGAAAGATTACAATAGAAAGCTAAAGGGATATTTACCGGTTTCACATTATTCATTGAATTTCCTGAGTATCTTCTTTTCATACTTCTATTGTGATAACCAATGCTTACCATATTTCTTGTCTCCATGTACTTCCATTCCCAAGATTTGTTTTAGCTTCTCCTAGATCCTTCATGTCAAATGTCCTATACAACGCCAACATGTTGATCTCAACCATATTTTTTCTTGCTACAAGCATAACATATAACACCAAGATAATGATGATACCATAAACATAATGGTTATACCCACTTCTTGTAAAATTTATCTCACCATGAAGGAATCAAACATCTTGTACCATTGCTTGAGCTTCAGGTAATACAATACCTTTTTTTGTTTGCAAACAAATCTTTTGCTGTGATCTTGAACTAACATTTCTGGCTATCCCAATTACATTTCCTTATCCAAAACTCCATATAAAATGATTTTAACATCTAACTGCACTAACTCAAGATCAAGTAACACAACTAGTGCTAATACAACATGAATATAAACAAGATTAACAACTTGTGATAAAATTTCATGGAAATCAATACCTTCCAAATACCCTTCTCCTACAAGTCATGATTTGTACCTTTCATCTTTTACTATGTCTAATTTTATGAAAGGAGATTGATCAAACACTACAAATATGTTAATGATGATTATCTGGGCAGTAGGATCCTACAATATGTATCCCTTGACACCATCATTATAACCAACAAATGTCTACCTGTTTGATCTAGTTCCTACTTAGAATGTTCATAAGAGCGTAGGCATCATGATAAAATATTTCACATTTGATAATCACAATATGACATATTGATACATCTTATGAAATTTCCAGTATTTTGCAACTAGTGGTGACCAATTTACCAAATACAATGATTTCTTCTTCCCACAAGTCTTGTTGCAACTTGGCATTAATGAACATGCCCCTTTGATCCCAGATTCCTTACAATAATTTCCAAATTCCAAGGTTGTGAGCCAACCTCCATAATCTATTCTCAAACACTTGATTGACCTATAAGTATTCTTTTCACCACAAAGCTCTAAACACATCATCCTTTCTATAGAGAAATATAGACCCACTTTTCTAACTTGAACTTTGCATTTTAAACCTTGACTAAATTCGACCAAGTCAACCCAAGTGAACCTTTTCCACTCACCTCCAGGAAATTTACAATGGTGTCTTGGTGCTCCTCCTTGACATGAACATTCCCTTGACCCAATCCGGACAAGCCAACCAAGTAATCCTTCACCACTCACCTCTAGGCCCATTTACAATGGATTTAACCAAATCTTTGAATAGGCTTGATTTCATGCAATCCATTGGCACCATACCAAAGGCTACCAAAACCATCATACATGCTCTCCCTATAACCTAGGTCTATGTCTATACTTTACTGATGATTTACCAGGGGTACACATGCCTAACCACGTCTTACAGTGGTATGTCATTTTAATACATCCAATAAATAACTCTACAACTCCAAAGTAAATATGTTTTTTTTTTATTATTATTATTTCTTTCAGAGTGACTCCACCATCATTGCTCTTGTTGTTGCTAACAAATATCGCATTTTAAGTTTTCACAATTCTAAGTTGTTTTTACCATTACTTTTTCTTCAACCTTGAATTTAACATTCATCATCTTTTCCATTAGTTCTCTACACACAGGCTTCCTCCAAATGTCAATTTGAGAAATTGATTTTTGACACACACACACACACGAGCTCCACCATATATACTTTGAAATTAACTTTGCAAAATTCAAAATAAAATAAAAAACATATTTCGTCCACAAAAAATTCAAACTTCGAGACCTTCACAAGAATTGGTATATATATATATATATATATAGCTCTTCCTCTATGCATGTGTGTATTTCCTCTATGCTAGGCTCTTCCACTATGCATGTGAGTAGTTTCCCTCGATGGAAGACTTCGACTCTACTTCCATGGGTGACACGAAAAGACATCATCCCTTCCTAAGACAGACTTCTCAAGCACCTTATTCATCTTCACTTTGATACCACTTGTTGTTCTTGACAGGAAGAATATGATAACTGCAACACAAGAAATTATTGAGAAATAACTTAGCAAGTATACATTCATCAGACACAAAGTTTTTACTTGGTATAACCACTCTGACACTTCATCAAGGAAATATCCATAGTATCGATATCTTTATTATTCAAGATAGACTTACAATCAAGCTTACCACAACCATTATACAAACTTTCACTGTAAACTAACATCACCAAATATTTAAATAGGTAAAATTTGTTTTTTACATTTTCTTTTAATTGATTATTGTCACATTTTAACAATATACACTCAATATTGATTAGACTTTTTAAATTACATAAATAATTACGCCGAAGGTGTCTTTTAAGGGAGAGGTTATTTTTCGATTTCGTCATCTGTCGAGAACGAATGGAACAAAGCCATGTGTCAATATACTTTGAAATAACGTGTCAGTGTGTATATGGATTGGAAAGTTCGAGATTGTTGTAGAAGCATTTAGAACGTTCAAGATTGCTATGGAAGCGCTTGGATAGAAGTGACACCCATGACCCCAGCCTTATTCACCTACGTCTCTGAAGGCGGAAACGCCCCACAGTGGAGGCCATGGCATGAAATAGTGGAAAACCTGCAGAATTGTTTATCACAGAGAATCAATATATGAAGAGTAGTAGGGTTTTTATCATAGAGAGTATTAGGGGTTTTAGATACAGAGAATTGTGATTGATGGAAATGATGAGTGAGAATTTGAATCTATCTATCTGATTAATGAATCCCTTAAATGTCAAGATTATGAATGAGGTAATTAGATATGATGATTTATGTTCTCATTTATAACTATAAAGAGATGGATTGTTTTGTTTATGCATACATTCATTCTATATTTTAATGTTGATATTTCCTATTCGAATTATGTGTTAACATTTCTCAGCTCATATTTTATATTGTTTTTAGTGAATCCATTCCAAAATTCACTTGAATTAGCACACTTCATATCTATTAATGTATATGTTATTGAAACATTATCAGGATACATTGGGATCCCTAACCTTTTTCACCTGCATTTTAGAAACCTGCAAAACTATCTTGAGTAGTAGGGTTTTTATCACAGAGAATCGAGCAGTAGAGTTTTTATTACAGAGAATGTTCAAGATGGAAGAGAAACTGAAGAAATCACTTTGCATCTACTTGTTAGTTGAGGATGGGTATGATTTTATCCCTTTATCAATTGACAACCATTGTCCAATGTTTCTAAGGGAATTTCCAAGGTACGATACTCAAGGTACTATGCCCGCAATTTATCCCTTTCTTTTAAATTTAGTATCCAAAAAACATTTAACTATTTTTTCTTCAAAGGATGAGCTCTAAATCATGGGGCTGCCATGGTTTTTACCCAACAATATGTTATTTCCAATGTCCAATATGAGTCTTGTGTCTAGAACTTCACCTCAAACCAAATAGGAGGTCTAATTGGGCCCTATTTTTTGTCTTTTCTCCATCGAGCCCTTTTCAATTGTACGTGGATCCATTGTAGTCCCATCATTCCAAAACTTCCTCTAATTGTATGTAGTAAACACTTCAATCCCATTCTGCCCTAATTTTTTTTCTGTTATATTTCGCAACGTCCACTTCAATCCCATTCTTCCTTGATTGTCTTCCTTCAAAATTCACAACATGGTGACTTTCAAGCTGAAGTTGTTGTTCTTGATTATCCTCTTGGTGCAACTCTCTACAATATTGTCTCAATGGAATGACCATAAGATTAATGGACTCTATGTAATCCATGAGCCTTCACTTGAAGCTAAAGAGAAATTCTAGAATGGATATCACCTTGGGGGAGCCTCTTTTCTTGCTGAACAACATCCTCGAGTATTACATCAGATTATCAGTGGGCACTCCTGCACAAGATTTGTGGCTCTTCATGGACACGTGAAGTGATCTGGTGTGGGTATCGTGCACCAAAAATTATAAAGTGATTATAACAAGAGCAATAACGTCTTAAGAAATCACTTTTATTGAAAAAGGTCATCCTCTATTGTGTGTGTAAAGTGTTCTGATCGAAAATGAAAAGACCTGTTAAAGAGTGAGTGCATAAACATGCAGAAGTTTTGGTAGACTTTTCTAGAGTATTCAATCTCATATGGCACCAGAAACATGACCGTGCATCTACTGAGTGAGACCTTCACTTTGCTTTATTGAAGGGAGGCCAACATTTTACGAACAACCTGAGATACCATGTGGTTCCCAACAAGAGGTTGTCCACACCAATCTTGGGCATCTTATAGAAATTATAAGACTCCACACTCTCCTTATGGCCAATCGTTGGTGGTGACTGACAGTAAACCCTTCACTATCAATCATGTGGGTCTAAAGATTCTGGTTTCTTTTACCGATATATTGATAGTAGTTCACGAGATTGTTTTTCCCTTCCTGGTCTCCTCACATCATCATCATTAGGTTTAGGGGATTTCTTACAGAAAAATAAGCAGCATGGATAATAAGGATCATCAAGGTGTAATAGTAGGCAAAAAATTAATGAAGTAGCTTAGTATTCTTTAATTTTAGTTATGTCTCTTTCCGATTCTTCTGATCATCAAATTCTTTATATTCATATCAACAAGAGAATACATCTCCAAGAAGGAAGCACTGAATGCCTTCTTTATACTCTTCTACAACAAGAGATGCCACCAAGTTTGTTTTCTAAATGAAATTATTAGAATCTACGAGATAATATCAATGAATGAATCTTAATTGTATTTTCTTTCTTGATTTTCAAAGACCATAATTACACACTCCAATTTTTTTATTTTTTTTATGTAATGTAGTGTAAAATCCCTGAAATCATTGCACCACATTTCTACAAAAAGCATTGTGCCATGTTTTTACAAAAACAAAAAATTGCAATCCAATGGAAGATGGATTAGTAGAAAACAAACTTAGGCATGTAAAGAACAAGCAGTGCCATGAAAACCCCTGAAAACATCATTCCTTGTTTGTGAAAAAATCTTTGCAATCCAATGGAAGGTGAATGAGTGGAAAATGAACCAATACGTAGAGAGAACAAGCAGCCCCATGAATGCATGGATTAGTATGAGTGTAATCATGAAATAGTGGGTGAATTAAGGGAGTAAATTATTTACACTATGACCAATGAACATATGCTATGTCAATTCCAGTCAACTCTTACCTGGTTGTTGTATATAAGTGATAAAAATTTAAAATTCCAAATCACAATGATTAGAAAAGTAGAAAATAATGGAGTGTTTTTTAATAAGATAATAAAAATTTATTTTTGAATAAAAAATAGTAATATGATTAACTTGTAAAAAATACACTGTTTGAAATTGTTCTATTTGTCATTTCAAAGTTTAGTGTAAAGATCTAATTTTGATTTGTCATTTCAAAGTTTAGAGTAAAGATCCAATTTCACTAGTAGGTTGTTCATTGGTTTCGTTCCAGATTGATGTTGGTATTGCAGGATTTAACAGAGGAGTATTGTCTATGCCTTCCCAACTGTGTCATTATTATGGTGGTAGATTTGTGTATCGTTTGGACTCTCAGAATAAGAGTATCAAGATAGTGCTTGGTGAGAAGGAGATCCCGAAGGATATCTCTTTGATTTACACTCCCTTTTTTATCAAACCCGTAGTACATTTTTTTTTCTCTAAAAACTATTTCGTTGGTCTCAAAGGGGTGAGTATTGATGCAAAATGCTCGACATCACGCTCCACTTACTTGAAATTTGACAGTGGAGGCAATGGTGGAACCATAACAAATTTGGGCTCTTCTATCAATTCCTTTCTCGAACCAATCCATAAGCAGATTGAAAAATGAGTTTGTTTCTAAGATTGGACACGTAAGAGCTTCTAATGTTGAAGTTGATCGTGGCTTTGGATTGTGTTACAATGTCCTTTTTTGGGAAATATTAGGTTCTGAGAGTTTGCATTCCATTTCAAGGGTGGCTCAAACATGGTATTGTCTGAGGAAAATACTTTCAGTCGTTATAGGGATACTGTCTGAGGAAATATCAGGTTCCCAGAGTTTGCATTCCATTTCAAGGGTGGCTCAGACATGGTGGCACTTATGTCCATGGAGTTATTGTGATATTAGGAAACTTACAATAGTTAAATTTCTATATGTTGCATGATACAGAGCATAATCGTTTAGGCTTCACTCACCAGGACTGCAAAATATTCGGTTGATTCATTGACAGAGCACTCTATCAAAATATAGGGTATGAATTTTTGAAATGATGGGTGAATATTTTATGAAATTTTTTATTAATTCAGTCATGATGTTGAAGGATGAATATGATTATTTTGGGTTTTTTCGACCAACATAGTTTGGATCTAATTATAAAATAATTTCCCAATTTTCAATCATAATTTCCCAACTTCCAATCATTCCTATAGGGATAGGAATCGTGAATAATTTCCTAACTTTCAATCATTTGTATAGGAATAGGAATCAAGAGGCAGGCCTCTTCAAAGTTGGATTGACATTGGACAGAGGTACATGGAATATATTTGAAAATGTTTCAAATGTCTTTACAACTCTTTGCTCCAAATCTGAATAAACTAAATCCAAATTTAAATTCTTGTATAGCTTTGTAATCAAATTGTAAAGGTTTATAATTTACGTTATTTTTTCTGACGTTTCCTTTCCCCACTTCGTAGGTATGCTAGTTAATTGAGAATGGAAAATAGTATAGAAACATTATGTCAATTATAATATATATGTATTTGTGCACTAACCTTATCGCTTCGCATCCGAAGAATCCTCGTAATATCGTGAATGAGAAGACGATGAGTTTTTCTCCAACCTTGACTTTAAGGTTCTATGTGAAGTTTGGTCGCTTGAAGATTTTGTGAATAAGTTAATATAAATTTTGTGAAAATTATTTTATTTTATTAGTCACAAAATTTGTCAAGGTTCACACGATGGTTTGTTGGAAACCAATACACAAATTTTAAAATAATGAATCGAATTCAATTTACATTGATAATGCTGTCCTCCAAATGTTAAATATTTAAAATAACAAATCCATTTCAATTTACATTGATAATGTTGTCCTGCTTATATTAGAATATTTTCATGTGCAAATCACATGTTCTAGTTCTAATTACTCAACCAACGAACCAAAAGATCATATTAAAATATTGTTATATTATAAAATTTTCATAACAAACTAATATCACACACGTGGAGAGTTAAGCCATGTGACGAAGACGCGTAAGATAAAGTGCATCAAGCTGCCTTAACGCATCACGAAACTTCAACTGATGTCAATAAAACCGTTTAGCATGTGCAAGCCCGTCTAGAAAGACATTTCTGTTACTTCAACATATGTAAATAAAAAATGTTGGCCAGCGTTTAGCATGTGGAAGCCTCTAGGAAAACATTTTTTTCTCCAAAAACATTATAGGCTAAGTAACATCTATTTTACAAATAAAATTTATTTTATTGTACAAATAAAAGGTTTGTAACATGTTTAAAACAACACACTATATTATCTTCCATTATCTTCCTTATAGAAGTGAATTTTTTTTTCAATGAAAACACTATTATGATTAGGTACCTAATGTACACAAACAACATGGATGACAAGAGATTCCAAAAAGTTGTTCCAAATTCTATCTAAAACTAGATGGCATAAAAATGAAAAATCTTGGTTAAATTTGAGGAGAATATGTGGTGTGATAAAGAATTAGAGGATAAAAGAAAATTAACATACTACAAGGAGGTGATCAACCCTAATTTAGAAGATCAAAAGAACTTATGAATTTTGACAAGTGCAAACAAAAAAATCAACATTGCTAAAATAAGAATAAACTTTCACTAGATGCATAGTGAAACTAGGAGTTGGATAGTTCCCAAAACACAAAATAATCTATAATCTTTGTGACCCTAAGAGGGTTGAAAATGAAAAACACTTTCTTTTAGAATACCCCGCCTATACCCAAATTAGATCTCAATTTAAAAATATTACTTCACAACCTTCTAAGTCGTCAAAACTATGGTGATCTTGGAACCTTTTAAGTCATCAAAACTATGATGATCTTGGAATGCTTCTCTTTTAAGCATAGTAATACAGTTTTAAAGAAATCATAGTAATCTCTTACCTTCTTAAAGTCATATAGACCAATTTTAGTTTTAGTGAAATTTTAAAAATAATTGCTAGAAAATTAATGTTCCTTCATGTGTCAAATAATTGATACCCTTCTTTGATAATTATCCACGCATTCAAAATGTAGGTGAAAACATCCCTTAAAGGAACTGCTGGTGAAAATGAATAGAAGATCAATTTCTAGATTCCAACCCCTCAAGCCATGCATGTCATTCCATTGTTTGTTCAAAATTTGATGGTAATAAATCTGATGGTATAATTGGTTTTGTGCTTAAATATTAAAGGCATTGTCTAAATGTTTTATGTTTTGGCATTTTTGACCAAAAACTCGTGATATAAATCTAGGTGAGATCGTAACTTTTTGTTGTTTAAATTGCATTTTTGAATGCATAAATAGATTCAGAGTGTTGAAAAAACCACGAGGCACTCAAATTATGTAGATTTAGCCATTCAAATGTGAAGATTCAACAATTGCTCATCATATTTCAAGCAAAATTGAACAGATGATGATGAAAACTAAATCTGGGGGTCCGTCAAATTGAATTTTTTATGAGCTTTGATCCTCGAACTTGTGGATTATAGCCCATGAAATAGATCGCAACTAAGTCTAGGAAGCGATAAAACTTGACATCTCCACCAATACACTATGAATAAAATGAAGTCCTTGTATCTCAATCATCCAAATGAAGTTCATAGGAACTTCATTAGAATCTATTAGGGACCTAACCTCCCTAACCCCTCACGTAGGTAGAATAATATATATTCCATGTAGTAAAGGTCAATATTAAAAAGGCCTAGTAATAAGGAAGAATAAGTCAAATGTAAGAAGACCTAATAGAAGCTTTCGCTTCTAGAAGATCTTCCTCTATATTGTTGTTTTGGTAGATAGATTTAGTATAAATAGGAGTTGAGGGCATGAAACGTTTTGTATTGAGAATTATTGTAATAGAGCATTTCTCTGCTGGAGGTTGCCCCCTCAAAGAGGCAAGTGAGTATTGTTTCCTATCAATAAATGTATTATTTTGGTGTTGTGGTTTCATCTATTGTGTTTTTTCGTTGTTATTCTTTGCAATATTTTTGTTTTCATCTATTATAATAGATCTGGTACCTTACAAGTGGTATCAAAGCACTTTCTTTGGCAGAAAATTGTGGGTTATCTTTTTTTCTTCAGGGTAGAGTCCTATTCCGACATCTTAAATCTACAAAGCTCCACCATTCAATGCATAAATACACGGTCGGGGAAGCATTCACACAAGAAATATAAGTGGTACTTAAGTGCACATTGTTGGCCACCCTTGTAATCCTTGTTGGTATCCCTTCGAGTGGTATCGCATCATACAACACCTATATACAAATCGACTTAGATATCATGAAGCCCTCCATTAGATAAATCGATTGGCTTCCTGACTTCTATAGTTCCACCAATAATAACACTCTAAAAGATACTCTCTAGTACCTGGGTAGTTGGGTAGTATGGCTAACGGCATGGTTTAGCCTCCTTAGTTGGTGCCCTGAGATATTGGCTCGAGTACTATCATTGGACCACACACATATATGAGAGAGCTATAACACAGGGAAAACCATTTTATGTAGAAACGTTGAATACTCTAACCCTTGGGACGAAAATAGAACAAACAATATCTATTGTCGTAAAACTTTACCTCCTGCATTCTGGCTATCAATTTACTACAATTTATTTCATGTTAATAATTTGGGCCTTTCAACACTGTAGTATTCTTCAGATTGGAATATAACTCTGTAGTAGTAAAATAAATAAAAAATAAAACGTCTGGATTTTTCTTGCACCATTATTTCAGCCCTATCCCATTGGATTCCTCTCTTTTCCTTGATCGCAATCATACCTATCATTTTTTAGAAAATATTTTTTTTTCCATGGACCCGACCCCCTTTCGGCCCCTTTATTTGGGATACGGTACTTACCCAGTCGGATTCCCCTTGTCATCATGATTGTCGCGATACCCTTCACCCATAACCCCTTTTTTGTGTGGTCCCACACATTCGTTTATGTTTCCCCCCTTCATCATGGCCCACACCTATAGCCAAGACCTTGAAGCCTACCTTAATACCTTGTCCTCTGATTTTCCAGAGGCTCATAAGGAAGTGGGGAAACTCAGTGCCAATATTATCACCATCAATAACAAAAAAAGCATTCCACCATAGATGCCAAAATGAAAACCCTAAAACAGGAACACTCTACCCAACTTGAATCCTTTGCTAGACATATTTGTGCCAAGTTGAACATCACTAGAAACCTTACCTCCTCTGACCCACATTTTCACCCCAAAGGTGAAACTTCCTCCAATTCCCATACATTTCAGTCCCACCACTTTCAGCGTAACATATGCCTTTCGTGAGTGGATGTGAAAAACTTTGATGGCTTAGATCCCATCTGTTGGGTAACTCAAATGAAACATTATTTCTCTTTGTACGACATTACATATGAGATGGACAAACTCTAGTATGGTGTTCTCTATCTCGATGAAGAATGTTGGAAATGGTGGCAATGGAGAAAAAATTTCCACCAAGGGTATGTGGCTTAGACACAATTTGTTGGAGAGATTTATGAACACTTTGACATTGACACTCACCATTTAGGATGTTTGAAAAAGTTGAAACAATTTGGCATAGCAGAAGACTTTATAGCTACTTTTGAGTGATTGGATTTCCGCACAGAGGGCATCTTTGATGTTTTTTCTGATAATGCTTTATCAGTGACCTCAAGGATGAGATCTGTTCCCAAGTCCTCATGGYTTCCCATAGATTTGGGTACAATATACTAAAATAACTTAGGAAGCACAACATATTGTCTCTTCTCAAACCAAAAAACCRTCCTTTATCCCTCGCCCTAATCCAATCACCCCCACTCCTCCTTCAACTCCACTAAAGTTCCAGAAATTGACCTATGAAGAAATGGATGAATGCTAACTCAAGGGCCTTTGTTATAACTGTGATGAAAAATACATTCCTRGGCACAAGTGTAATGAATAAAAAAAAATTATGGCCATCTCTTAAGTTATTTCTGAAGAAGAGGTAGTGGATCCCCATGTGGCTGAGTCACCCGAACCCACTAATCTGACTCCACCCTCAKACCTCCTAGAAGTTTGACCAGTCATTTCCCTAAATTCTCTCACTAGATTCTTTGCTCCCCAAACCCTCAATATAATTGGTTACATTAAKCATCAAAAGATCATCATCCTCGTCRACAGCGRAAACAACGATAATTTTAGTCATTGTCKCATTTCCTAAGAAACCAATTGCTATAATATATCAACAAATTTCAAATCATGATTTCCAATGGCAGGTCCATGAGATGTGGGGGTTGTTATGAAAATGTGTGTCTCCAAATTGGTTAATACCACATGAAATATCATATGTTTTCTATCGACATGGGTGGTTGTGACATTGTGCTAGGTGTCGAATGATTAAGGAATTTGGGTGCCAGTCTCATGGATTTTAAGGATTTAACCATGTAATTCAACCAAGAGGACCAACATTATAAGTTACAAGGAATCACAATAGGTTCTCCTGAGATGATCAATTCCCATTGCATGGAAAAGGTTCTAAAAAATGTCATTCTGACATTATTTCATAACTCCATTCCATTCACACCACTGAGACACCCTATGTGCCTCCTGACCTCCAATCCATACTCTCCAATAATCAAGTTTTTTTTTCCACTCCATAGGGATTTTCCCCTTCCCATGGTGTTCATGATCATTCCATTCCCCTTGTCCCATGCAGCCTTCCTCCCAATGTTCATCCCTATCGTCATCCCTTGCAGGCGTTATCTCTCCTAATACTAGCCCCTATTCTTCTATTTTGTTCATGGTACTTAAGAAATAAGGTTCTTGGCACATGTGTTCTAACTTTTTCACCCTCAACAAACTCACCATCAAAGACAAATTTCTCATCCTTGTCATTGATAATCTCTTGGATGAATTAAAAGCTGCCCAGTTCTTTAATAAACTTGGTCTTCATTGTAGCTACCACCAGATATTTATGAAAGAGGTAGACATTCCTCAGACTGTAATTTGAACTCATGAGGGCCACTATGAGTTCTTGGTCATGCCTTTTGGATTGTATAATTCTCCCTCCACTTTCCAAAGCCTCATGAATCATCTCTTCCATCCTTTTCTCCATCATTTTTTCTTAGTTTTCTTTGATCATACTCTCATCTACATTAAAACATGGATAGCCCATATTGCTCATGTGGATCAAGTTCTTCATCTATTTTCTCACCACCAACTATTCCTCAAACAATCTAAATGTTCTTTTGGAGCCCTAGAAGTCAAGTACTTGGCTCATATTGTTAGAAAGGTGAGTGTCAGGGTGGATGCTAAGAAGATTGAAGCTATGCAAGATTGGCCTCTCCCTAAGAATCTCAAAAGCTTGCACTGTTTTTTGGGTTTAACAAGATATTATCCCAAGTCTGTTAAGAATTATGGAAATATTGCGGTGCCTCTCATTGCTCTCCTTAAAAATAATTCTTTCACTTGAACTCCAACAACTGATCATTCTTTCAATCCTTGAAGGAGGATATGTGCACCACTCCTCTCTTGGCCCTTTTTGAATTCAAAAGAACTTTTTCCTAGAATGTGATTCTTCTAGGAGAGGATTTGGAGCAGTCCTTATGCAAAATGTTCGACTTTTGGCCTTTACGAGCAAACAACTGTTAGAGTGACATTTGGGCCAATCAATCCATGAAAAGGAAATGATGGGTATTCTACATGCACTGGATCTATGGTGCCCTTATCTATTGGGGAAGTGATTTGAAATTAAGATAGATCATCATAGATCAAATAGCCTCAAGTATTTTCTAGAGAAACGTATTTCATCTTGATAGCAACAAAAGTGTGTGACTAAGCTATTTGGATATGATTATGAGATCATTTAAAAGAAAGGAAAATACAATGTGGTTTCCAATTCTCTTTCAAGGAAATTTGAAGATGAAGAGTCCCTTTTTCCCCTCTCCTTCATTGTACCAGATTGGCTCCAAGCTATTCACTAGGAATTTTGTGTCTAATCGAACAATTGCAAGACAATTCTCCAGTTCCCATAGGGTACACTTTACATAATGATGAGCTTCGCTACAAAGTCCATATGTATTTAAGTAAACAGTCACAACTTAAATCTACGGTGCTTTGTAAGCTTCATGCTAGACCAACAGTTGGTCCCTCATGGTTTACCAAAACCTATGACATGGTCAAATGTTCTTTTTTCTGGGATGGTATGAAACAATACATTCACACTTTTGTGGCATAATGTGTTGTATTTCAATGTAACAAGGGAGAAACAGTCAAAGCCCCAGGAACCATAAAGATGCTTCCAGTTACACCCGTTATTTGGAGGGATATCTCTATGGATTTCATTGTTGGATTACCTAAATTGGGAAATAAGTCAATCATCATGGTGGTTGTTGATCGTCTTTCCAAGTATGCTAATTCTTGTTCTCTTCAACACCCATTTACCCCCTCCACTATGGCTCAACTTTTCATGGATCGTATCTTCAAGCTTCATGGTATGCCTCATTCTATTGTTTCTGACATAGATCCCACTTTCACCAATAATTTTTTCCAAGAGTTGTTAAGGATACAGGGCACACAATTGCATCTCAGCACCACCTACCATCCCTAGAATGATGGTCAAAATGAAGTTGTCAACAAGTGTTTGGAAACCTATTTGAGGTGTTTTTCATATGAAAGGAAAAATCAGTGGGCTCAATGGTTACCCCTTGTTGAATGGTGGTACAACACTTCTTACCATAAAACTACTCAAATGACTCCTTTTGAAGAAATATATGGAAAAAATCCACCTTGAATTCTCTCATACATGCCTGATGTTTCGAAGGTCCAGGAGGTTGACCAAACTCTTATAGTTTGAGAGGCTATTCTTCATACCCTCAATGAAAATTTGGTCATGGCTCATAATTGCATGAAGCAAAAACTAGATCAAGGTTGCTCAGAACGTCAATTTGTTGAAGGGGACCAAGTGTTTCTTCATATGCAACCTTATAAGAAGACTTCATTCAAGGATGACCATTATCAGAAACCATCGCCCAAATTTTATGGTCCTTACACAGTTTTGAACTACATGGGATAGGTGGCCTATCAGCTAG
>SNQJ01S0078286.1:8166-28870 GCA_010110895.2 Picea sitchensis
GAAGTTAATTTGGCCTAAGAAAGACTGCATGGATTTTTTGGATGTAGGAGGGGGAAGTTTTGCGATGACTTGAGTCCTTTCGGGGTCAATAATCATCCCTTCACTAGACACAATGAATCCTAGGAGTTTACCCTGTTCTACTGCAAAGATGGACTTTTTGGGGTTCAAGGAGATGCCGTATTTACGACATTGCAGCAGGACGGCTCGTAAGTGAGTTAGATGATCATTTTTTACTTTTGAAAATACAGTCACATCATCTAAGTAAACTATGATGGACTGATTGATTAAGCCTCAAGGCACCGACGTTAATCAATCCAAAAGGCATTTTGCGATAAGCATAAGTGCCCCACGAGGTACGAAAGGTAGTTTTTAGTTGGTCTGGTGGAGACATCAGGACTTGGTTGTATCCATAGAAACCATCCAATAAGGATAGCCTCTCAGAACCAGATACCTATTGAAGAATCTGTTCCATGGGCGGGACAGGATAGTTGTCTTTATCAAACGCTCTATTGAGGTTTCGGAAATCGACACAGAGTCGGATTTCCCCGTTTTTCTTCCGCACTGGGACAAGGTTAGAAACCCATTGAGTGTGTCTAACAGGAAAAATTATTTTAGCACTTAGGAGTTTATTCAATTCTTTTTGAACGGTTGGTTTGAGTTTAGGGCACATTTTCCTCAATTTTTGTTGAAAGGGTAAGGTTTGGGGCTTCATCGGGACGACATGCTGTATGATATTAGGGTCGAAAGTTTTGAGATCATTATACGTCCAAGAAAAGACGTCTTTAAATTCTCTGAATAATTTAATGAATGCATCTTTTTCTTGTCGAGAACATCCCAACCCTAGATTAATGCATTGAGGATTTTCATTAGTTCCTAAGTTTACTTTTTCATAAGATAACGAGGAACTATTGGTTTTACAGTTGACCGTCTTTTTAAATTTATCTTCAAAATCATAAAACTTCTCTAATCTAACTACAGATTTTGGGATCGAGTTTACCATGTCCGATAAATCTTCAGGAGTTTTTGGATCAGGTATTACCGTAAAATCGTGCAAATTGTCGTCGTGCGTGCGTTCATCTATCACCGTGCCTTGAAAGGTTTATTCCATGTGCAGAAAGTTAATAATCTGCTGATCATCATCAAATACTCTCCAGTTCATGATATTGTCAGGAACGGATGGCCGAAACAATAGCTCAACGGAGAATGCGTCTGGGGACAAGACTTCTGCAGGAAGAAGTTTTGAATCTACATTAGCTAATAAATCTGCTTCAGAGTTATTCAATCTAGGAATAGAATTTATATTGAACGTAGAAAATTTATTCATTAAATTCCATACCTCAGACTGGTAGCTTTTGAGATGCAGAGAAAAACAGTGGATAGAATCTCTTACCTGTCTAACCACTATTTCAGAGTCGCCAAAGACGGTTAAATTTTGAATGTTCATATCCAAATCTTTTCTAAGACCTTACAGTAAAGCCTCATATTCTGCAGTATTATTAGTACATTCAAATTCCAACCTACATGCTATCAATGTTTTGTTACCTACTGGATCGATAATAACGCAGCCTGCGCCAGCTCCTTCTTTGGATTTTGACCCGTCGAAATACAGAGACCAAATTTGATTTATGTCGGGTGCATGGGATCATTGCATAGGAGTTGTTGGCTGCATATATGCTTCAATCTCGGACTATTGTTCTGGATTGATGATAGGTGAAACCTCGGCCATGAAGTTGCCGAAGAAGGCATCCATTCCTTGTACTTCGGGTGAATCAGCAGAAGGTGTAAATGGTTCATTGGGATCGTTCAAATCGGTGACCGTGAATTTAAGGTAGCACTCACGGTTTACTTTGATTTGATTAGGCTTGCCATTTTTTGGAAGCCATAGATGAGACCAATCTGTTGCAAAATAACCATGTAGATGCTCTGACCAGTCCCTTCTTAAGAACAAACCATACACTTCTGGAATATCCACAACAATTATATCAATAACTTGATGAACCTTGGGGTTAGACGATAATCTAATAAGCACATTCTTTAGTTCTCCTATAAATTTAACATTTGTTCGATCAAGTTGTATGATTTTTAAAGTCGAGGGTTCAAATTTAGCATTGATTTTCTGGAAAATGGACCAAGTCATCACATTAGATGACGCTCCTGAGTCTACCATACAATTGTGCACGTTTCTATTAAATATCTCGAAAGTTAACAAGAAAGGAGGTACATTTTTGTGAGTATTAAGAGTAGTAGCTTGTGGCTTTTTACTCGTAGTTTCTAAAGCTACTTTATCAACATTATTTACATTATTTACATTATTTATAGGAAGGCTTCCTTTATCTTGAGGATCGGGATTATTTTTAGTGGAAGTCTTCTGAGGGACTTTGCTTTGCACAACCTTGTTACCATTGGAATTACCTTTCTTGCCATTCTCTGAAATATTTTGCAACATTTTTTGAAGCAGAAAAGGAAATTTCAATAACTCATAAATAGAAATGTTTTCCCTTAACTTTTTAAGATCTTCAACAACATCATAATCTAAGTTGGGGTTCACATTACTCTGTTTAGTTTCAGCTGATTTAGATGGCTTTGGAGGAAAAGTTGTAGTGTTTTCGGTAGAAGATTTGCTTGTTGTCTTACTCCTAGTATTATAAGGGTGAACAGTCTCGAAGTTAGCTTGAAATATGCTATCCGAGAAGTGTCCAAAGATGTTTGGAGAAGCCTCTTCTTCTTGAACTGTCTCTTGTTCAACTACCTCCTCAGGAATCTCAGGAGGCATCAAGTTATCTTGGGCTTCTAAAATTGTTTGAAGAGCACATTGCAAACTTTCTAGGTTAAGGCCCTCAGTGGTTGGACTAGGTCGGTTGGTAGGAAAAGGTTTCCGGAAAGGAGGTTTGTAGGGTCATTTACTCGAGGAAGCTTCTTCGGTTGACCTTTTTAAGTCTATAACTTGATTTGACAGTTTTTGAACAACTTTAGTTAAGTTCTCTAAATCATAATTTTCAGGTTGTGTTTTACTTTGAGTGGGTCTGGAGAGAATTTCGATCTTTTTTTTGGAAGCAAAACTAGTCTCAGTTTCGTTGCTGGAAGAGTCCTTAAGGCTAAGAATATATTTTTCAATCTGGTTGGCCTCTTCGAAGGCCTCTAACAACGTGGATTTTTTAGATCGTTTAACCCAAATAGTTATACTTTGATGCAAAGCTTTAGTGTAGTATGTTATTATAAGACTCTCAACAGGCATAGAATCTGCAGGGATTCAGTTTTTAAGTGTTAAGAATTTTTTATTAAAGTCTTTAACTTTTTCTTTTGGGTTCATTCTCAAGCTGGAAAGATCCATGACCAGGACTTCCGGAGGTTTACCATCTCTGAACTTTTCCAAAAAGCATGACTCGAACTTTTCCCAAGACATGATGGTATGGGGTTGTTGGGAAAAGTACCATGTGGATGCATTACCCTCGAAAGTATAGGGGAACAACCTACAGACAACGTCTTCATGTTCAACATTGCGGAGTCTAATGGCTAACATAAATTTTTTAATGTGATCTTCAGCTATCTGTTTTGATTCGGGATCAAACTTGGGAAGCCATTTCTCCGGGTGTTTAGGTAAAGGGTGTTGGGCTCCAGGTACAGCTACAGCATCCTGATCAAGCCAGTTTCTAGCAGGGTTGTTCTGATTTTCCATTGGGGTAGTGGGTGTGGAAGGCTGAGAAGGTGAATTTCCTTCGTCAGAAGAATCTCCTCTAGAAGAGGAAGGAGATGATGGAGGTGGTGAAGGAGGTATCCCAGATCCTCTTGCAGCAGGATTTAAGATTGGATCTGAAGGATTCACAGTAGGATCAGTGCCACCTAATTGTTCTCTGATATCAAAGAAGTCCAAAGGTTGGCCCCACGGATGGTTTGGTTGCCTAAGATGGGCTAAGGCACTATGTGTTTTAATCAGAGATTGGTAGACAATCTCTTGTATGTCACCACCTGTAGGATTAGGGGTTGTTGGATCAACTTTGATCTGTGGATCATCGGTTAAAGTAGTTGCTGTTAGAAGGGGAATATTATCGTGTGAACGGATTCTAGTCACTATAGGTGAGCGATTAGGGGGTGGAGGAGTCTTGCGATGGCCTCGTGCCATTAATTAAGTTCGGTCCCTCCTTCTAGCACCATTTGTTGACGAGCGAAATCGACCATCCGTCAACTGAGAGAGTGGAACTAGTCCGGGGTTGTCTAATAACCCAATCCATTTGGGATGAACCACCTTGACAAGTTTAGTGGCTCCATTAGCCGATCTAAGGTCCTAAGAGAACAAAAGAAAATTAATCTAAACTAACTAATCTAACTAAAACTAAATAAAACAAACTAATTACACTAATCTAATTAAAACAACAAACTAAACTAACTAACTAACTATCTATACAAACTACTAATTATTACTATACTAACTACTAACTAAAATATAATTTATTCACAAAATATACAATATCCACAATTCACAGATTTAAATAAAACCTGAAAAACTCATTATATTTTGCCCTAAGACAGCAAGAGATATTTTTATTGATTTTATAATTTTATGAACAGAAATAAAACAGAAAACTAACTAAACTAAACTACTAATATACTAATTTTAACTATAAATCTAACCAAACATATATCTAACTAAAATACTAATAAATATACTAAACAAATTAACAAAAATAAATGACAAACTGACCTGGAAATGCTCCAGGTTTGTCCTGTGTATGATGATCTTCTAAGTTGATCGAAGGGAGGAAACCCGCACCGAATAATCCAGAAGCTTCTCATAAACAATAGTTGCAATGCTCTTCAAGTTTGTTTACAGGAAAAACAAGACATAAAAATTCACAACAATCATATAATTTATAAATCTTAACAATTAGGTAAACATGTATGCAAAGACTTATACCAAAAAGTTCAATTAATGAAGAAGAGAAATCTGTCATTCATAAACTGAATCAAGTAATTGCTTTGTTTTGAATGTTGAAAGAATTCAGACATGGATTATATTAATTAAATCATATCACTTTGCAGAAGACTAAGATAGCTAAAGTAGTCATTAATCAAGTGCAAATCGATAAACATAAACATGAAACAAAAGATTGATATTGTGAAAAGCAAAAACTGTAGCAGAACATCAACTTCTGTCTCTGTTTGTATTAGAAATCCATATCCTTGTTCTCCCACGAATGAGGATGATCCTTATTACACAAAATAATAAGTATTTAAAGGTTTTCCACAGGGTAAAACCTCCCTATGGAAGTTATAAAATTGTTTACATAAAATCTGGGAAGACATCCCAAAATTGTCTAAACTAGGAAACTAAAATAAAAGTAAAACATCCAAATATCCTCTAGACTGTCCATCAAATCCCATGCAATTTGAATTCACCTGAAAAGGACAAAAATGAACAAATTAGAAGGATCTTTTATTAATAAAATGATAGAAAATTTAATTCTATAGACTAGCTACAGAATCATCTGATTCTGTAGCTAGTCTAAATAAGGTAAATAATCATCTGATATTAATCGAAAATCTTTTAAAAGATTTCAATTTAAGTGAAATCCAATAATTATTTGAGAACGAATCATTTAATTTAAATTTGTTATGCAATTCGAAATCAAACAAGATCCAAATCAATTGAATGATCACAAAGATAGTCGTACTCGGTTTCTTGTGTCACCATAACATCGAATGAACATAACCATAATCCCAACATAGTGAAATCACATGATATCAATTTGGAATCGACACAATCAAAACAAATTGCGTACAATTGTTATGCTATCCTATTAGCATGGGATACGATCGAAGCCAAACAAGATCGTTATCAAATCGTTATCACTGTGTTGACATAGCCATGAATTAATTCAAACTGGCGCAAAAATGAATTGAAATAAAATCGTAACAGGATCGATTGATTAGCCACAGAATTCATAATTTGTTACTGCGAATTGGGCAAACAAGATTGTTTTGACTTTGGTCAGAATCGTTCATTTGGTAATTAATTAAAATCAGATTTCATAGGAGTAACAAATGTCGATCAATTTGTTTTACGAATCAAACACATCCCATGATTCGGGCGCATTCAAACAGGTTTAATGAGATCATTTTTTATAAAAACAGAGTATTTCTTTCCAAATTATTTTGAACAGAGTGGTACTCATGATTTGGAAAATCTTATGACATAGCATATCATAACAACTACACTCCCGAAATCATTTGCCAAACACAACATACGAATCATATGAGATCGAATCTGAGCATAATCGTATTCTAAATTGAGTATGGAACTTCCCGTGAGGAGTGGACACAAAACGAATTGTATTGAAAACACACCATTAATTTCGTTACTTCCATCAGACAAACTTAGCAAATGAAAACCAAACGAATAAACATTCAAATCCAACAAAAATCTATGAACAAATCGTATATCAAATCGAAATTTCTTCTATTTTTATCAAAATGAAACCATGTACAAGATGATCACCGAATGACAAAGGCATTTAGATGAGTGACTAAGCTATTTAAAAATAGAATTCAAATAATCATATCAAACTTTGATTATTCACAAAACAAATGATATCAAAATCATACCTGTACAGCAACGAGACGACTTGATCATGCCAATTTAGAGTTGATAACCTTCGTAGCCATTTCAACATTTTTGAAAAGGATGGAGCCTGTTGTCTTTTGCTTCTTATCATCTGTTTGGAGTTGGTCTCGTTGGCTGGTCAATACCTCAATTCGACTTTCCAGTGATTGAATTTTCGATTGGAGTATGGGAACATCGATGTAATATCGTTCCAACCATAAGTCGCATTGGTCACAGGATGACTGTGTGGGTTTTGAAAGAGCAGGCGAGGGTTTGGACACATGGCTGAGGGTTTCGCCAGACATTTTGATACCAGGGTAGCTAGTATTATCTTTTAAGCAGGGGGGAATATTTGTCACGAAATCATACGGTGGTTCGGGGCATAAACCCTATGAGCACGGGTACTCATCCGCTAAAAAACGTTCAACTTCAGAATCAGAGTCCTCACTAAGGACAATAGGATTTGACTCAGCAGAGGGTTTAGGTTTGGTTCTATCCATCCTTGAAATGAGCCTAGTGTTCATTTTTCCCTTGTCATTAGCAGTAGGATTCGCCCTGGGCTTTCTACTCACAAGCTTTTTAATAGTCTCGGGTTTCTCAGTTCCAACGTCTGGTAAGTCGATAGGAGTGTAGGCCGAAGGCTTAGGAGAAGGCAATAGGATATGGAAGGGCACGGGGGGCACAACAATGACTTCACTCACCACAGGCTTTTCAACCTGTATAGGGTTTGCTTCCTCGAAACCATTCCGAGCTACGAAAACTTCCCAGCTATCACCATGCAAACTCAAATGATAAACAACGATAAGTTTGATCCGCCCATAGTGGAATAGGCTACTGTCAGCCTGCTACCTTTTGAACCTTTTCGACATTTTATATAGGCTTCTATGAAAGTAAAAGGGCATATTCAACGAGTATCCCATAAAATTCATTAGCAAACGTAGGTGGTAGAGAAACACAAGTCCGTATTGACCTTCACAGGTCACGAATTGTTTGATTATCATCAAAGTATCATGCCAACGTGGTTTAAGTGCAGAGATGGGCATACCTCTGTCACAAGAGATGACTTTGTGCGAGAGGAACAGCAGTGTCCATGGGACCTCCTCGACCTTACAATTCTTGAACCAACATTGTCCAGTGGTAGGTAACCCTGTGGCAAGACTGATAAATTTCTCATCAATTTCCAATTGTATGTCACCCACCTTGGCTCTACAACCATCGAAGGTCATGGAAAACTGTCGTGCTACACAGAGGTTAAAACCCTCAAATCGTTTCACGAAGGTAAGTCATTCATTATCTTCCAAATCTTTGCGGGCATTGTCAAACATTAAGAGAGCTTGGTTGTCATTTGGCTCGATTCGCACAACTGGTTCCATGGAGCTGAGCACATGGTAAACTGAAGGTTTGGGTCAAAGCACACACAGGAGCAGAGCTACCCAAAGTTTTTTCGAGCTAACAGAGGTGAATGGTGATAAGGGTAGGCATAAATGCCAGCGTGCGAAGGTGGTGGATTTATTCATTGCCATGCATAACAATTATGTTCAATAGTACCACCACCGGCATTCATAGTTGTTATATCCACTATAGCATAGTTTAACACTCTTGTCACTTGCCCAACCAACGAAAATATGGTAAGTGTATAAACAATGCGTTCAATCCACGTTATACCAAAGTTTGAAACCATTAATCATACGATTCAAAACTAAAATCATATGTTTAACCATGCACCATTTCATTGTAACAACTCATATCCATCGTTTAACCAATGTGCCAATAGGTAATCATATAATCAACAAACCAATAGTTATGAAAACACAAGATATAAATGAAAGATTTAACCATAATGCCCATTGCATTTTCACGAAACCAAAAGTAAATCAAAAATAAAAATGCAAATCCAAATATTAATGCATTTCAAACTCAATGAAACCCAATCACACAATGAATATAAGAATGTCCAATGAGTATAGTTCGAAATTTCTTCTAGCTTCATAATGATAAACAACAGGTAAGCGCAATAGGCATATCGATAAAAAGATCATGACAGTTCATATAGTGATCGAAATATGACTTTGAAATATCAAGTTTTCACGCTTACAGTCATGAAAACAAAAAGAAAATAAGTGTGTAAATGTCGCAAGAAATGAAAATGTCATTTATTTGAAAATTGCGACGAAAAACTTGATGTTTGCAAGACATAGGTGTAGGCAGCTTATAGGAACATAAAAAAATGTGAGTTGGCTGCCAACAAGTATATAGAACTATTAGACTAGACTTATCCCATACTTAGACTTAACTAATACTCTTGCTATCTCATTCATACCATATGATATCTAGCTATCAGTATTATTATTCCATAGATCTAATTAGGAGTGAGGTACGAACCTCCCCAACTCCTTACTTCTCTCATCAATCTCCTCATTACTCATTACTTGGAATAGAAAGCTCCCTATAGACAGAAGATGGGACTAGAACTATTACTTCACTATAGCATATACCTTAGGATTACATTACTCAATATGCAAAACTACCTCGGGAACCTAAAGCAAGGAATAACTAGATAAGGACCTTAGCAACTAGATTAATGAACTGGAAACTTTAACTAACAACAATTAACAATAACCTCAACGAATGATCAAACACCTCAAGTCCACTTCAACGAGGCATTTAACTAGCACTTGTATGAATAAAACCAACCTCACTACCACATCGATACAACTACACTCTTTCGAAAGAAAAGGATATGTACTAGCCTTTCATATCATAATTAGTCCTAGAACCAGATATATATACTTATGGGAAATAACATTGGTCTCTAAGCAAGATACTTCATCGCTAAACTCCTCACTCGAGGATGAAATCATTTATCATCAAGATTGCATTATGGAAACACATAGGAATCATTCTCTTTGAAAAGGCTAACTAATTAGACTAACTAACTTACTAATTATATTAAGAGACAAGGAATGAACCTCGAACTAGTGAACTAGAACAACTTGCACCTAGACCTAACTACCCAACTTTTCATACCTCTACCTAGGGAACTCGACCTAGGAAACTTTACCTCTACCTTTTCCTATTTATAGGCAACTTGAACCTATACCCACAAAACCTAGCTCTTACAACCACTCTACTCCTAGAACGAAACCTAGCTTACTTACTCTACCTTACTTCTACCAACAATTACCATTAAATGATCAAGCAATTCAACAAGAGGAATACATCAAGAAATACACTGATACTTCGAGACCCATGAAAGAGCACAAAGACTAGGATCAATCAGAGATCAATGTAGGGAGACACCGCAGAGGATAGATACATACAAAAGCGTAGGAAACACATCCACTATGAAACCACCATTTCTCGGAAAATAATAGTTTATTAGCAAGGTTCTATTCTCTATCAATAAGGTAGGACCATTGGCTCATAGCATCATTGCTTCTCAAAAGGATTAGGCAGAAACACATTAGGTCCATTAGGAACCATCATAGGATTTTTAACACTGGGTATTCTTAACACTTGTCTGGTTCTTCATTAGGTACAACATTAGTAATATTATTAGGTTTTATTAGGTGAGGAAAATTGATTGAAAGTCAAGCCCTCAACCACTTTCTTCTTTTTCCCTATCAGAGCGAGGGGCAGGGTGAACCTTGACAATAGATGTATTATGTGCATCTTATGTTTAGGTGGAATGAATAGAAAGGAAAGAGAAACGCTTAGGCCGGGACCTCCTTATTGCATTCCTTATGGATGGAGTTTCGGGGGTGACTTCCAAATCCTTTATCTACTTGAGGTCGTGAAGATGAGGTTTTCGAAATCACATTGATAAGGAAAGAGCACTTCTTTGCCAGCCGATCTCCCAGTAAGCCCGATAACAAGTGGATTGACCTTAAATAAATGATGTGAGGTGTTTCTGCCTCGTGGGTGAGTGGGAACCATAAACTATCCTTGATCGATTCTCAACCCATATCAATGAATGCTTTTAGGGCCCAGCATCAGGCATGTTACTTGTTAAGATCCTTGAGAATGTGAGAAGGTTGAGTATCAATGGAGTTGAGGTTTATATTAATGTGTAATGGAGTTGATTTCATTTAGAGGGTTCATTTAGTCTGTTGTCGCTCACTTCCCCCATCGGTCAATCCAATATGGGGTAATTGGCTCTCCGAGCCCCTCAGCCTAAAGGCGATGCTATGCCCTTACTTCCTTGACCACCTAAAGGCCCTAAAGGAGATAGTGAAGGATAACCTAAAGGCCCTTATTTATGTCGGTCGATGACCTAAGGGACCTTGGGAATGAATGACCATGGAACAAGGTCGAACAAGCATGATTGACAAGATGCCCTACTGATTGAACGGATCAAACAACCTACTTATTGACAAGAGGAATGGCATTGATGCACCTTCAGGTTGAGGGCATTCACGAATCACCATTTGTAGTTACGGTCACTCCCTACACTTCGTAGTTATTATGTAATATAACACAAATTCTCCCGTTCGAGGAAAGTGACGAGAGAGCCAGCTGATCGGCCAAACACTGGACTTCCCCTACCTATTGACTGACTTATATGTGTGGTGGTGCATCTTGCACCTTTCTTTCCCCCTGATCACAATATGATCACTTTTCTCAGTTCCCATTAATCAAGGTCCCCCCTACCTAAAATGCCAGGATCATACTTAAGGGGGTTCAGGCTTTGACTGGTTTGTGAACGTCCATGACCTCTAGTTTCCCTCGGTCCAAGCTCCATTCCCCTCACTTGCTTAGTAAAGGGATAATCGGTTAGGTCCTCATCCCTCCAACCTTACTAAAGTGAAGCGCATACATCATAGTGCTTTTGTGGAGCTCCAAATATATATATATGCACCCTCTTATTTAACCTCATGTGTTCCGAGAATAAGGAAGAAGGTATAAGAATAGTGTATAGGGAGACTAGTTCCGAGAAGAAGGTGGTAAAGCCTATTAGTTGTTGATAAATCCTCCCCTCCTATCCTATTAGTTGCCAATGAGTTTTTTAGGAATGGGATGAGTTGTTTATAAATGGTATGAGTTGTTGTAGGAGGTAGTTGCGTGATAATACCCGAGGAGTTCCCAAGGTATAAGAAGGTCTCTAAGAATAGGCTAGGGAGACATCTTATTTCCACCCCTAATAAGACCTGTTATTGTCACGTCCTATTGGTAACTTAAGAACTTCATGTTTCTAGTTCGGGGGTTGATAAATGGGATGTGTCCTCAATGCTAATTCTGCATGTAAGAATTTCTGAAGAACGTGAAAAGGTTAAAGGTATGTCTATGATCCTCTCCTTGTGGGGTATTTGTTGAGGTGTCGAGGTGCAAGAAGTTTCATTTGAGAATATATGGTATGAAATTTGAATGATGTGCTTGCTTAGTACTCCTCCAGTCGCTAAGTAATAGGTAAGTGATGCAGGTAATAGGTAAAGTATAATGGTAAGTATAATTGTAAATGGATCCAGACCTGGTAACGTAATATATAATTGGCTGGACCTGTTGACCCATAGCCTTTTAGCCATGTCAAATAGAATATTTCACGCCCTCAGGTAACTAATTAATTCCCTCAAATAGAAGTAAAAGGTATAACCCAAACTAATTAGATTTAATTTCACTGAATAACGCTTCGAATGAAGACAAAAAAGCAAGTAATACCGCATCTTTACTCTCTCTCTCCAACCAAGGGAAGCAAGTGTGGTTATCGCTCTTTGAAAGGAGGAATTTTGGGGCATTACAATTGGACGTTAAGGACGTTAGTTGCCCTAAAATTGATGTTCTAAAGTAGCTGCGGTCTTGGATTAGGCGGTCTTGGTCCTATCTCGATAAGGTCATTTTTTCTGCCACTTAATGGTTGTCGGTAGTGCGGAAACGATTGTCTTTTGCGTGCCCATCATCCATCTCCTTGAAGTGTGGTGTATCACTCCTCCAATGGATATATTTCTTTATGGATTTATAAGGAACCCATTCTGAGTCACTGAACTCGCATTCTTGGAGAACTACTCATACCAGTTCGTACTTATAAGGAAGGAACCCGTGGCTTATATAAAGGAACCTGTTGCTTATAAGACATCACTCACAATCCATGGCTTATAAGGAACTCGTGGCTTATCCTGTTCATATAGCTAAGGACTTGTAAGCTCATAAGGACAGATAGTATTTCTCATACAGATGTATCCTCCCCTCCTACTCGTTCATACTTGTAAGTATAGAGGATTGATTCATGAATGGATATAGGATTTATAAATAGGGCCATATAGGTATGGACAGTCTTTCTCATCCTTCACGCCTATCGTTGTTGAAAAATGGTCAAAGAACTCCGATCTTGGAGAAAGAAAGCTAGCTAGGGATCTGGTCCAACCCGAGACTGGTTGGCACCCATCATACCCGTTATGGCCAACATCACACAGGTATGAAAACACCTGTGAGTCTAGAAAACGAAGTTCACCCGTAATCCAAAGCACACTCCCCCATTGATACATGAAATGAGATAGATTTAGTTCCCCACATTGTCACCGAACAAGACATGATGTGAACCTCAAACCCACTATTTCACCTGATGTAGTTCACCTTACATTCACAGTTTAACCTCCAATTCTTGAATCGCCACACACATTTGAAATGAGGAATCCTTTTTGAAACCATAACTATAGGAGCAAAAAATGGAATTGTACTAAGTCGAATGATTCCTATATCTAACATCTCTTGTTTCATCTATTCAATCTCATTCTTTTATTTATAGGGGTGGTTATAAGGTCGAATTTTAAGAGGCTAACATCTTGGAACTAATTGGATGGCATAATCATGATCACAAATGAGTGAAAGTACTATTAGTTTCTCTTGGAATACTGCGGGATGCTTATCCAGAACATCTTGAAGGTCTAGTGAAATGTATTTTTGTTCTTGTGAAAGCTCCATAACAATAGTTGAGCGACAACTCCTAGTGCACCTTTCTTGAGAAGCTTCTCCATTCAATGAGAGCTAATTACTTGTGGCGAGAAACTTATGATGTCGTTAAGATTGTACTACCCATCAGATTTGAACTGAATGTAGAGTTCCTTCATATTAAGACAAATGGTCCTTAGTGTTTTCATCCATTAGACACCAAGAACCACATCAACCCTAGTGATAGGAATGGCAAACATATTACTAGACTACTAATAATTAACCATTTGGAGTTTTACATTGTGACATTTTCTCGAGAAAGTAATCTTCCCACCATTTGCTATCATGACTTTCAAATTTGGAGATGAGTACACAAAGTAATTGAGGCGTTCAACCAACTGCTTGTCAATGAAGTTATGAGTACTTCTTAAGTCGATTAGCACCACTACCCACTCTTTTTTAATAGGCCATGCAACCTTGAGTGTTTGGGGTGTACTAATGCCTACTAAAGTCTTAATGGATATGATGGTTGTACCTTCTACTTCTTCCTCTTGCTAAATGTTCTCGGGGACTCATAAAACATAGTATCCTCTGTCTCATAATATTCTTCTTTAGCATTTTCTAATATGTCTAGTTTTTTCTCCTGGAACTTATGTCATTTATGTATTTTACTATCACAATTAAAGCATAAGCCTTTAAGCCTTTTTTCCTCCATCTATTGTGGGGTCAGGTGAATAGCTTGAGTACATGGCTTTCCTGGAAAAGAGACCTCCCTCTTACTAGGTGTAAAATATGTATTATGAGATGCCATATTATTTACTTCTATTTATTGTACCACACTTATAGCATCCTTCAGAGTTCCCATTCTAAATAGTCTTGTTTGATGCATAGTCTCTTCTTTAAGCCCACCAATGAAGAGATCCAAAATAGAGTCTTCTTTAAGATAATTTCTTCAAGTGGAAAGTCTTTGGAATTGCATAGCATATTCCAGAACAGATGGAGTCTATTGTAGGTGGGATAACTAATTAAAGAATGAATTTGTCCAATTTTTTTTGCCACATTGAGCCAAGCATCCACAAGTGCAAACCATATAAAAGGACACCCTCGTATTTTCTTGAAGGCCCACTGATACCAATGGTATTACTCTACCTCAACTTGTCAAGAGGCTATGGTATTACGAGAGACATGATGTAACTCAAGGACTTGTTCCACTTGACTAACCCATGTTAGGGGGTCATTGCCATCAAATTTATGAACTTCTATCCATGGTCTAATTCAGCAAGGCAAACGAGAATTTATAGTAATCTTTTCTCTTATTAGAGGTTCTATGGAGGATGAAGAAGGCATCTCCCCTTGCTGTAATTCAAACTCTTCCCTTATGTTCCTCATTTCAGCCCAAATGTCCTTTTCAAGCTGTCTCATCTTTTTTTTTTTTAATCCACTTTGAATATTGGAGTTGTGTCATTAATTGATTAAACTCTATGGCAACGGAGTCAACTCTTTGTTCCTAAGATTCGACAGTGCTCACTTTGATAGGTGTATTCATTACTAATGATAAGTGAGAAAAAACTATAGCAATGAGCTATATTAAAATATGCCTCCAACACTTTGTTAACTCCTTTACCTTAATTATTTTACATAAACACCTTTAAGTGCTTTCGTAAAACCTAAGCACTCAAAATCGTCAAATTCTTCATCGTTTGAAAGTTATAGGCCTCGAAAGTTTTGGGCATGTACACTGTATAACCAACACTCATTGAACTACTTCTATTCAGTTGATTTTCTCTACTATTGTCTTGATCTAACACTGCTCCACTGAAACAACTCAAATCTAGTATAATAACTTATGTTATCTTCTTCTGCTCACTCTGCTTTCTATAGCCAAAGAGATCTAAGGATTGGGTTTATTTTGGAATGACTAGGCTTGGATGTGTCGTGACTATAGGCTCTCTGAAATACTAATCCCCAAACATAAATAGTCCACACTATACTTATGAGGACAAGTCAACTCACCACTACACGACCCCGTACTCGCGAGGGTACTAGAGAGTCACTTCCCAATGTGTTGTTTTCCAGTGTACTACGGATTTGAGATAGTCATTGGCTTCCTACTAGTTCAATTTTGACCTAACCCAAGGGGTCTTCTAATATACATGATGGTAGGTGGAAGCTTGATTCTATGCTAGATGTTTTCTAATCGAGTACCACTGTCCAATACCAAGAGTCTCAGATCTCTGGTTTTACCTCTCAATATACCTGCCTTTTCATATACCCATAAATACATGGAATAATTAGTCCTTTCTATATACCCATTAGTATGTGAAAGAGATCTTATTTTAAAAGGACCAAGGAAGCCCTCCGAAAGACAACTCCATTTTGTGTGACTCCACTGGGAAGAAGCTACCCAATAAATCTGGATTCTAAATCCATTGTAGCAAGGTCCTACTCCAAGGGAAGTCTGGTTTCTCCCTTATCAGACCCTGAGCGGGTTTGGAGAAGGAGACAAAGGTTTTTAGATACAACCCCTGGAAGACAACCATATTTTGTGGTTCCATTCTCAGTCCCTTTTATTAGGGTAAGCCATATTCCTAGCACAAGCCTTGGGACTCCTTCCTCACCTCCATATAAATCTCTAGAGACTACTTCTTATTCTGGTTCCCCATTGATAGACCTGTCTCAAGGACCTATCTCTTTTGATCATTTGGGAAGGTTAGATACTCCATTTTATCATAAAGCACCATTGGGAGAAATAGAGTTGTTGACTCCTATGCAGTCACCTCCAAGCTCTACGTCATATCCTCAAGTTGTGGTCATCCCTACACTCCAAGTTTTTATCCATCAGTTGACCCAACCTACAGTTCAAACCCTAGTTCGGCGGCCAACCTCAGAGAACAAATCTGAACCCTCATATGGTTGGACCAACTCCACCTAACCCCTAGTTAGCTACTAGATTTAAGCCCCTTTTTCTACCACCTGCTGATCAGCTAGGGGACCTGCCTGATTGGTACCTTAAAGTCTTGCCCAAGTTGAATGGGGAAAATGGTATTACTGCTGAAGATCACTTGACTACCTTTCAGGACTGCCCAGATAACTTTGACGTGGAAGAGGATGATGTTTTCTCTAGGATGTTTGCTCATTCCTTAGAGGGGGAGGCAAGGAAATGGTTCAGGAATTTTCCTAATAACTCTATAACATATTGGGGGCAATTACATGAAAATTTTCTAAAGAGATGGGGTGTTAAGAAGGATAATAGATACTCTCTGACATAGTTTAACACCCTGAAGAGAAATAATGAGGATATTGTCCCAGAATTGACAAGTAGATTCTATAAGTTATATCATTGTATTCCAGAGATTGTAAATCCATCTAAAGTTGTTTCCATGGTAGCCTATGCTACCTCTTTTGAGGTTGAGTTTTCCCTTCATAAAATATAAATAATATCAACTTATTTAGATGCTTTGTTCAATTATGTTGAGGACCTAGGAAGTAACATGAGAACCTCGGGGATACCTCTAAGAACTAGACAAGATCCTCTTGAAAGGAGAGAATACTCAAATAGGAGAAGAAGGAAATAACCTGAGGTGTCATCATCTGGCCAAGACCCTATGACCCTAGAGGAGGTGACTAAGTTTCCCAAGACTATGGCCAATGACATAACCAAAGTAAAACAAGGGCAAGTTGCTCATTCTTTTGTGGGACCTACCCCCAAAGCTCAAAATCAACCCATAAGGAATAAACCTCAGTTTAGGAGGCCTCCTAATGTGCTACAAAGATAAAATAGGCAAGAGGATCCAGACCTGCCACAATCTTCTAGGGCTCAAGCCAATATGATAGTTCCTTCCCCTCTTTATTATGAAGAATACTATTAGCAGGGAGGAGAAGAGCCCGCAGACCAACCCATGGACCTCAATATGCTATTTCATCATGATGATAGCCTGAATGTTGTAGGTGAATCTCCCCTTATTGAGTCAGGAGGTCCCCTCATGGTCGAAGAAGAGGAAGAGCCCCAAGCGGAAAAAAATTTCCTTCAATATGAAGAGGCCTTTGATCTCTCCCCTGCCAAAACACAAATGGTTTCGAATAATATCATGGAAAATATAAGAATAAAATATGATCTTAGACCTAGGTTGAATGCTCCTAACTTCATAAGAGAGGAGGTACCGAGGGGGTATGAAAATATAAGAAGGGAGGAGCCCAAAGTTGCTGAAAATACCAAGAGATAGGATGCACCAAGAGTTTCTGATTTAAAGAGGCCTCCTATCCCAATAAGAGAATAACCCAAGGCAGATGAATAGTCCAATACTCCTGTGGCCACCAGAAATGGTAGTTAGTCTCCACTAACACAACAACCTAATTCTATATTGATCAAACCCGTGCGTGGGTGCTACCAAAGTTTCATATGTGGGTCCATCAATGCCTCTACCTTTTTATATCAGGTATGAGCTTAGTAAACTTCAAATTTCCATGCCTCTTTCTTAAATTGTTCAATATCCTATGCATAGGAAATAAGTCTCCACCTTTTTGGGGATGAATGAACAACCTCAAACCCAAGTTGCTAAGGCTCAATTAGTACAAGATAGGAGTGTCAATCAAATCAAGTGTCAAATATGATGGCCTTCCAAGATGATATCCCCCTTCAAGCTGACCTAATTAATCTTAAAGATGATTCCCCCAAGATTATGCTTGGAAACCTGCCAGATGGAAGAGATGAGCTCACCCCACCATTTTATCTCATCCTAGAAATAAAAAATATCCACCTACATGACTACCTATATGACTCTGGGGCCTAACACTCCTTGATGCCCCTGGCTATTATGGATAAATTGGGATTAGATATCACAAGGCCTTATAAAGATCCAAGTTTTTTATGTTCAGCTTCCTGACAGCTTCCAACCCTAAGACTAGGGCTTCATAATCACATACGTTATTGGTGTGGTCTATATCCCACTGAAGCCTGTAAGAGAAATGAATCACAAATTTGTTTTCAGGTGCTACAAACAATACTCCTACACCTGCTCCTTCACATGACAAGGCACCGTCAAAAAATATTTTCCAAATTCCAGTGCTATACATATTTTCGTCTATCTTTTCTGATTCATTTTCATTTATGTAATTTTCTTCTGAAAATCTATTTACACCATCATCAAAAGACAAAATACAATTTCCTAAATCTTGATTGGCAACATAAACAGGATAATTGTTAGGGTTCTCTGGGTCGCTCACTGTGTATGCTAGTCTCGTTTCCCTGTATAGCCGAGTAAATTGCCCACCAAACACATGAATCGTGGCGTAATTCATGTCTAGCTAAAGAGACCCCCCAAGTTTGGCTCCCCATGACCTAGATAGTAGCAAGCCATACTTTGGAGGTATATCTGCGATAACTACATCCATTAGGCGCTTTTAACCGGAACCTGTGCAAGAGTGACTACTAAATATTTTATCATACCCATGCACTTAAATCTCCTTGAATCAAAGGAGTAGAGATCTACATAAGGCCTGGTGATCTCGAGGCCTAGTCTGTCCATAATAGACTTAGGCATTACATTATGTGAGGCTCCAGAATCTAGCATGCAATTATGTAGCAGTCGATCATGCACATTTAGGGTAACATAGAAGGGAGCGACGGTGTCTCTGGCACCTTCGAAATGTGGACCAAAAGTGATATTAGGCTTATCATCTTCCAATTTTATCACATCAGAGTGACTTTCTGGATCCGACAAACCTATCATTTTGGTTATATTCTTTTGATATGTAGGATTCTTTGTCAATTCGACCAAAGGGATTGGTATTTTGATCTTATTTATCTCATTTTCAAGGCTGAAACTTCCACTACCTTTGTCCGTTTCTCTGGTCGAAACCTCAGACTCCTTCTTTTCCAACTTATTTGTTTGTGCTGATTTATTTCCCATGAGTTTATTTACCGGTATATGTGTTTCAACTGTCTTAAGTTCTTTTGCTTGGGTCTCAACCTCTTTTACTTTGGGATTCTGCGAATCTACCCCTTTTATTTTGCTATTATGTATCTCAGTCTCCTTTGGAGCGGGCTCTATATTTCATCTCTTGGGATAATTTTTTGGGTTGAGGAGTCAAAGAGTGTTTGTTTCTAGGCCTTAGGTTGTACTTAGGTTGGACCTCAGCCATTATGGGGTCGACCACTTCTTGATAGACAGAAACGCCAATGTTGTTTATGTCATCATATTTATTTGACGGTTGCTGAGTGTCCAAAGACTTCTCGTAATCTTCTTTAGTTAAATGAGGATATGTGAAATCGTCACCCAAATTATTTATGTCTTCTTCTAGATCCACGAAATCTTGTAGGTCATTTCCTCCTATAAAATTTTCATTTTTTAAAGGAGTTTGAATTTTCTGGTCTTCATTTTTAATCTGTCTTTGTTGATTTTGAGGGTTGGGGTTTCTTATGAATTCCCTCTTAACGAAGGGATCTCCCTTGGATTTCTCTAGATCCATTTTGGAAATCTTATTTGATAACTCTTTAATTATCCTGGCCATGTCATCCATTTTATCATCTAAGGATCTACCAGGCCCTGAGGGTCCCGCTTGTTCCCTAAAACATTTGGTTTCTCGGTTTCCTGTTTCTACTTTTGTTTTTAATTTTCCAGAAGCCATCATGTTAGATTCGATCTCTACAACATCATCCTGCATTCGGGTTAGGGTAGCCCCTCTCCTTTCTCTCAACATAAGTGCGAAATCGGGTTCGAAGGCTCCCGCAAAGGTTACCTTGGCTACGGGTTGGGATGGTTTAACTTCGACTAGGATTTTATTATATAACTTGTTAAAAATTTGAATGAATTCCATAACAGTTTCTGAATTTTTCTTTCTTAAAGACTCGAACTCAATCAAATAGTATAAATGGTCTTTTCTTTCACCCCATTGTCTAATAAAAGCGTCGTCTAGGGCATCATAGGATAATATCGAACCTGCGGGTAGGCTCTGAAACTAGGTTCATACTTGTCCTTCAAAGGTTTGAACAAATAACCTCGAATATACGTCTTTGTGTTTGAGACCTAGGATATCTGTGAACTGATCAAAGAAATTTATATGTTCTGTCGCGGTCAGGTCCCCTTCCCCTGTAAATTTATGTAAGTTTTTCATGTAGTTTTCAGGGAGGTCATGAAGAGGGACAGGCAAGACTAGAGGCGCATATCTAGCAGCTACTTTAGTGAAAACCCTGGGAGGGGGGGGCGGCCCTTGACCCCCCCCCCC
>SNQJ01S0078286.1:38252-51527 GCA_010110895.2 Picea sitchensis
TTGGCACACTTTCACTCACACACAAAAGTCACTTATCACTCACATAGCTTCTTCTTGAAACGTGGAGGTCAAAGTAAGTTTCCTCCAAAGGGATTCCGAAAACACCCCACCCTTTTCTTGATGAAACTATCCACTCCCATTTTAATTCAATGAGGTTGATTCACACCCCCAACCTCTCAAAACAAATACATCTAAATTTTTTCTAAAAACTCACTAAGTTTTCCTCCACAGGAGGTGCCAAAATAAAATGTTTAGTCTAGGTAGGATTTCGGGGATAGGCATCCAAAAAACTCCTCGTTATCTGGTTCTCACATTGTCAAAACCATAGAAGTTGTCAAATAGGGAAATAAAAATCCTCCAAGTCAAGTGTTCCTAACACCATAAGGCAGGGAGATACCCGTGAAGGGTTGAAGTCCGAGGTCCAGTTGTTCTATGTGTTCCCCCTTGAGGCACCCACCTCTCGGACGGGATCCATCCCGTGACCCATTTCTTAGGTCGAAAATCTAAATGTCGCACTTTGACCGAGGTACCTAGTGACCAAATTTTAGGACATCTACCCAGGTGGCAATTGTGGGCTGCAATTGCACTTTGATTGGATTTTGTGTGGATATTGGGAACTATTTCCAGCTCTTTCAGGATATGCCACCTTTACCCCTCATTATAACCAAATTTTTCATCCTTCACTAGTTTCTCTTCCAGTGACTTCATACCCCAATGTTGAGTACTGTTGGAAGGTCAAGTGTTATTTGAGAGGAAGGAAGTTACGTCTTCTAGGACACGAGCATTTTGTTTCTTTGTTGATTCCCCACGTGGACCAAACCCACTTATCCACATATATGCTTCTTTTTCAAAACATTTTATGTATGATGCACTTCTGACTACATTTTGATTCGGATATATATATTGTGTAAAGTTCAAAATTTGCAACACAAAGGCTCTTGTTTCTTTACTACTCTCACCACCATTTTCACACATTCACGCAGCTAGTCGGACATCATAGGGGACCCACAGAACCACCGTCGTTCATGGAACTTGCTAAACCTCCCTCCTATATTAGGGGGAGTATCTGGTCTTGCCCACTTTTTGGCACCTCCTTCACACACTCCTGTGAGAGCTACTGTTTTAGGATCAACTTTGCTTGGTTCTACATTACTTGGGTCCACTTCCCAAGGTCCTCCTTCCACTCTCTCTCCCTTACATGGAACCAGGGGACAAAATTCCTCTCAAGGGGGAAGTACCAACCCACCTAGCCCCCCTCAAGGGTCAGGTTAAAAACACACTTACACCATGGCTGGAGCTAATCCTCCCCCCCCACTACATATGCCATATTTGGCCTCTCTCAACATACCGGATCTAAGAAAACTCACCAATGATCCTATATTCCATACCCCCACCTTGCCTGCAATGCTCACCAAACTACCTTCAGACATACCCAAGTTTGAAGGAAAGGCAGGTGACGACCCTACCAACCATGTCATGACCTTTCACCTATGGTGCTCTTCCAATAGCATTATGGATGAATCCATCAAACTGTGATTATTTCAATGCACACTCACTGGCCCATTGGCCAAATGGTATGTAGAAGAAAAATCAGGGTCCCATGCAACTTTTGAATCCTTGGCCAAAGAATTCTTGACCTTCTTCCAATTACCAATCCGCCACGACAATGGTCTAGAACTACTTTCTAATTTCAAACAAACCTCAACCACACATATCTTTGATCACATTCACGAGTGGCGTAGGCGACGTAGTTTGTGCAAAGCAGAAACCACCAAGCAACAATGTCTTGACTGGTTTCTTAGATCACTTGTCTCTCTCCTTGGTAAGAATGTAGCTTCTACCTTCCCTCAATCTGAAGAAAAAGCCATCAGTAAGGCTCAATAGTATGACCTCATCTATGCATAGTCAAGGTACTTATACACTGTACTTCCTGATCTTCCAAAACCTGTGCCATTTTTCCAAGACAAACCTGGGATGTCTCACTCAGCAGACGGAATGATTGGTACCACCACTCACCATGGTCCACAACCCCAACCACCACCGATGTATGGAACACCTCAATACTCGTCGGCATACATGGGCACTTCTTATTACCCCCCACCCCCTTATCAACAACCATATCCTGTTACTATACCTCCACCCATCAGTGGACCACCGCCGACACCCCCCATACATCCACCTATTCAAACGAGCTCTGGTACCCCCTCTACCTCAGCTTATAGTACTAGCGAAATCACTACGCCTTCCTATGTACCTTACGGATCATTACCACCACAGAATCCGTACTTCCCATTTCCTAGTCCCCCACAACCCATGGCTCCCCCACATCCTCATGTTGGGGTGAATTTTGTTCAACCCTCTGTCGTTCAGCAATACCAAAATTTCGAACAGATGAATATGGCCAATCCGACCCATCCGTCAAACAATACCAAAAATAAAGGATGAAACAGGAACAACAACAACCTAGGTAAAGCCGGGCATCAACCCCAACAGAACCAACCCATTGGGGGCAACCAGCACTAAGGGAATAAAAACCCCCAAGGGGGAAATAATAACAGGCGTCAAGGGAGAAATAACAATATTGTTAAAACCAACTTCCCTTGTGCCCTTTATGATGAGTTCAACCATTACACTCATCATTTCCCCCAAATCACTGATTTCAAACAGTTGAAAGACTCTGGTAGTCATCCCCACCCTCCAACACCACCACCCCTCAACAGGTACCACAACAATACGTGCAAAAACCCCCCCCTACCGTGTTGTAGAATCCTATTCCACATCAAGGTGTGATAAACACCCAATAGGACACACAGCATCCCCCACCTCAGGTGGGACAATACCTCAACCCAAACAATTCAACAGATCACACAATTCTCCTCACTAGTGAGGAAGAAATCCCTCTGCAAACATGTAATCTTCAGTATCATGCACCCGCTAAGTCTCCTCCCATCCCTCCAAAGACAAACCCTGCACCGACGGGACCCCCGTTGATGATTCCTCACCCTACCGCCAAGCCACCTCTTCGCATCCCTCGCATCCCATTGTGCAAGAATGTCCACAACCCACAGGCTAGGTCAGCTCATAACTATAATTTGGTAGACAACTTAGCACAATCCTCGTCTGCCATGTCATTTTTGGAGGTCCTCCAGACTTGTCCCACTCAACGGAAATCATTACTTTCCGCCTTGGGGGTAATCGACCCCACAGATACCCAACTCATTACCTTTGATCTTGACAGCAGAGAACCTCGCCTTCCCACCTTGATTGCTTTTCAAATACCAGTAAGAATACGGAACATCATAGTTCATCGGTGCATCATCGATGAAGGTGCATCTACATGCATTATGTCCAAAACTGTATGGCAGAAACTTGGTTCCCCTGAACTCATACCCTCTGCCATCACCTTACGAGCTTATGAAGGATGACCATCATCTCCTAAAGGGCTCTTCCAAAATGTCCCCGTCGAACTTGGGAGAAAGAATATTCTCATCAACATCAAAGTTATTGACGCCCCACTCGATTATAATATCTTGTTTGGTCGTAGCTACATGTACGCTATGAAGGCAGTGGCATCTTCCGTCTTTTGGACAATGATGTTCCCCCATAATGGGAAGATCATTACTATTGACCAAGTCTCACATTACGAGCCTAACTCATCTGCCAACATCGATAACATTCTTCCTCTCATCCACACGAGCCACGACGCATACCCACTCGTCGAGATGGGTCCTGGAATTTTCAAAGATCCATCATTATTAGGAACTTACCATGGAGCACCACCACTCCTTCATCCTTCCAATCAAGTATGCATCGTATCATCTAATGGAACTCACACAGAGGATACCCTTCCTCCTACAGAATATTCTATCATATCTGACGTCCCACTAGTTGCAGAACTCCCCCCTCAAGAACCTCTTGCGCACTCGTTGATCCCACCAGTCCACGATTCCACCTCTCCCCAAGGACATATCCTAGTTTGGGAGACAGTTCCCCAAGCCATCACCCAAATTCCCTTCTTTTACCCTCTACCAGGCATTGAAGCTTTCTAGGTAGCTGCAAGGCTTACCCTACCTAATATGGTGTTAGCAATTCTAGTTTGGTATTTACACCCACCAGAGATGGTCCCTCGACCATCCCTTCCCCCCCAAACAGAAGGAATCCCCATGATGATTCCCATACTTACTCCCACCATACCCTTGACACCCCCACTCACTCACCCCCCTGCCACAGCTGGGGCCAGGAGAAAGAAGAAGGAACCCATAGCTCCACTTCCTCCACACATCCAACCTCCTTGCGCACTATGTGAGAAAGAGGGACACCAAACCAGCAACTGCCCATCTCTATCAGAGTTATGGAATTTGATTCCACTCAATCAAACTCCCCCAACACTCGCCACTATAGCTAATACTTCCACTACCACCCCCCATTCCAGTAGTAAAGGGTTGCAGACCAAATTTGCTTGGGCTATATGTTCAAAATATGGCCATTATACCCACCATTGCCCAACACTACCATGCTTTCAACAGACATTAGCCGTCATACGCCAAAAATTCCAGAGCAACCCTAGTCCTGCTACATCCTCCTCAACAAATATCACTGACATCCGTTATGTCACCACTTCAGTCAATGAACGTATGCGATGCCCTTGCTCTCTATGCGACTCATTAGATCATTTTACATACCAGTGTCCTATGATCCTTGAATAAAGGCAACGCCAATTGACCCTGCTTCAACAACCCGTAGAGTCGATAGTTGACATTACCTCATCACTAGAGGCTCTTCATGTCATTTCTCCCGAACCCGAGGCCCTTCCAACACCTCCATGGTTCTTAGATGACTTATCTGAGGATTCACCCCCCAATCCCCCCAACTCTCCCTCTCATTCYCCTACAGACATTTTACACCCAACTACCACGGGTACTCCTTAGTACTTCAATATATGGTTTATGTTGAGCGAACCATCACCATATCCTAGCGTTGTTCCCTCTGCTTCTTCCTCACCAGGCGGAAACCACACGACAATAGTCACCGATATCACTCTTCATGACCCCTTGTATTCCCGTCACTTCCACTGTGACGAAGAAATACTCGAAGAGTTCAATAACCCAGACTACCCCTAGGATGCGCTACACCACCGCGCACTCTTATTTCCACAGGAATCCTCCATGCCTCCTAACCAACACCCCATCTACGCGGTCAAAACCAAGGATTTTATCCCCTCAGGGTCTATCGACTGGTTCAAAAACCCCATTCCTGCCCCTGATACTTTGAATAAGGCAACATGGCCAACATTTCCCCGACCATTAAAATCAACATTTCCATCAAAAATGACATCCTTGAGGAAATCACCATTGGAGCTGCTTGGACTCCTCAAGAAATCACCACCTATAAAGCCCTCTTCCAGGAATATCGGGATATTTTTGCCTGGTCATACATAGAAATGCCTGGCCTCGATCCCTCTATTGTTGAACATCGCATCGACACCTAGCCTGACATTACACCAGTTCTTCAAAAACAACGACTGCTACAACCATCCAAAGCCACGGCCATCAAAGCCGAAATTGACAAATTACGCGTTGTCAGGTTCATTTACCCCATCGCCTATACATCATGGGTTTCCAACCCTGTACCCGTTAAAAAAAAACAGGGCACTATCTGTGTTTGCATGGACTTTCGTGATCTCAATCACGCATGTCCCAAAGACAACTTTCCAACAAGTTTCATCGATCAAATTATCGATGACTGCGCAGGCCACAAGGCTCTATCCTTCATGGATGGGTTCTTTGGGTATAATCAAATTCAAATTCACCCAGTTGATGAGTATAAAACCACATTCACTACCCCTTGGGGTACTTTTTCATATTGTGTCATGCCTTTTGGCTTAAATAATGATGGCGCAACTTTCCAAAGGGCTATGATATACATCTTTCACGATTTGGCTCATATCATCCTCGCATACTTGGACGACCTCACAGCTCGATCCAAGAAACGCACCCAGCATCTAGATGATTTGTGAATCATCTTCCAACGGTGTCGTCAATACAACATCCACTTGAATCCCCTCAAGTGTGTTTTCTGTGTCACCGCTGGGCGCCTCCTCAGTTTCATCGTTTCCTAAAGCGGTATTACCGTGGACCCCCTCAAAGTCCAAGCTATCACCGAAATTCCACCTCCCCAAAATTTACGTCAACTTCAGAGCCTACAAGGCAAAGATAACTTTCTACGGTAGTTTGTCCCAGACTACGCCATACGTGCACATGGTTTCCTTCTCTTACTACGTCATGACATCCCATTTCACTGGGATGACCATGCCCAACAGTCATTTGACAACCTTAAAATGGTACTCTCCAATGCCCCTTTAATTAGTGCATCTAACTACAATCACGACTATATCCTCTACGTATCAGCATCAACTGTGTCAGTAGTAGGAGTCCTCATCCAACTAGGTGATGACAATCATGAGCATGTCATTTATTACGTTAGTAAAAACCTCTTAGGGCCACCCTTGAAGTATAAACATGAAGAGAAGATTTCTCTTGCAGTTGTCCTCGCAGTACAAAAACTGTGCCACTACATTCTGCTTCGCACAACCAAGGTTGTAGCACATTCCAACCCTATGCAATACTTGCTTAGTCATCGGAAAATTAACGGCAAATTTGCTCGATGGATCGTTATCCTTCAGGAGAATGATTTAGAATTCTCAACACCCAAGTGTAAGAAGGCCCTCGTTCTCGCCGAACTTGTCACAACCCAACCCTCTGACACCACCAGTACCCCCGTCAACACTGACTTTCCCGACGAACACCTCTTTTAAATCACTTCAGATGATCCTTGGTACGGTGACCTCCTCATCTACCTCCGAACCCAAAAGTTTGGTAACCACCTTTCACGAGATGATCGTCGTCGTATCTGCCATCAGGCCCCCCGCTATCTCCTCATCAGAGACATCCTATACCGGTGGGGAGTCGACATCATTCTTCGTCAATGCCTGACCATTGATGAGGCTAATGGAGTCATGAACAGCTGCCACAGCGGCGCATGTGGGGGCCATCTTTTGGGAATATCCACTGCTCAGAATATTATTCGAGCAGGTTACTTTTGGCCTACCTTCTTTCACGACTACATTCACACCGTGAAACGATGTGAACAATGTCAGCTTTACACCAATAAAGCTCGAGCTCCCCCTGCTCTTCTTCATCCAGTCATCACTGCCGACCCTTTTTGTAAATGGGGCATTGACTTCATGACTTCTAATCCCCCCTCCAGCAATGGTCAAAAATACATTGTGGTCGTAGTCGATTACTTCACCAAATGGGAAGAAGCTATGCCCACCTTCAACAACACCGCTGACACCGCAGCGCGTTTTTTCTTTAACCACGTCATATCTCATTTTGGAGTACCACTCCAACTCATTTCCGATCACGGGAAACACTTCGAGAATGAGATCTTCGTCGAACTCTCATCTCGGTTACGATTCTCTCACGAGTTTTCTTCACCATATTACCCTCAGTCTAACAGACAGGTCGAAGCAGTTAACAAGGTCCTCAAAACCATGTTACAGCGCACAGTTAATAAACATAAAACCAATTGGCATCATATGTTATTTTCTGCGCTATGGGTTTACCATACGGCTGTGAAAACAGCTACTGGTTTCACACCATTTCATCTAGTCCATGGGGTTGAGGCCACTCTTCCCATTGAGTGTGAAATTACTACCTTACGCACCGCAATCGAGCTATTACCCGACACTGCTCCAATGGAGCAGTGCTTGCTGAACTTAGAGTCTCTGGATGAAGATTGTTGATCTTCATTACAGAACAATGAGGCAGCTAAAAAATGGTCAAAGGCTACTTTTGATCGACATGTCAACCTTCGCTCATTTCGCGAAGGTGACCTCGTCCTGGCTTACGATATCGCTCATGATACATTTGTCCATGGAAAATTCGAGTCACTATGGCATGGGCCATACATTATCCAACATTGCCTCACCAAAGGCACATATGTCCTGGCCTCTCCTGAAGGCTTCTTTCTCAAAGAACCCATCAACGGGTTGTACTTAAAGAAATTCTATGCTTAAACGTAGTCATTCTACTTTAGGCTCTTTCTTTTATAGTGTTTTTAATCTTTTTTCCATTCCTCGCATCTAAACTCTCATTTGTGCTATTGACAGATGCTTCCTCCACTGGCCTACCACATCAGTTACGCCGACGACGCCAGCCGTTGGACACAAAATCTCACTTAGGCCGCTTGGGCTCTCTACATCCCTTCACATGAAATGCTCCATTTGAGCGGCATATGTTTGGGGTTAGAGACCAACAACCAAGACGAATACACTGTCGCCATTAGCCTCCTTGTCGATGCCCAACCTCATAGTATTCGTCACCTTAGCGTCTTTCTTGACTCACAACTAGTCGTTCTCCAGCTCAACAATGTGTACCGCGTACGCGATCCTTTCCTCTTTCGCAAATACCTACAGGTTAGAATTTTATCTCGACATTTTGATTCCATTACATTTACACATATTCCAAGACAATTGAATCAAATTAAAAACAACCTAGCTAATATTGTGTTAGACTGGAATATATCACATCAAGCTACCTCTACACATACATAAACATATCAAAAACCTGTCATAGCATATATAGATTAGACATCATCAATACATTAACAAACCACGTGTAAACACCACATAGATCTCAAAATGTATACTCATGTATATATCGAAAGGTCCACAGTGCCATCCAACTATTTACATACAAAAATACAACTATCTGCAGGTCAATGAAGCACCTCGGTACAAAATGGGCTCACCAACCTATATACAAACAATACATCAATACATAGAGCACCACTCACGGTGCCTCTAGAGAAACACCGCCTGCCCCTCCCTCAGGTGGTGGCGGCCCACCACCACCTGCCCCTCCCTCAAGCGGTGGTGGTCCACCACCTACCAGTCCCTCCTGCCCCGACGGCAGTCGTCTGGTCATCATAGCACCAACCACTGCTGCTTGTCGTACTAAGGCCCGCCATGGCGGCGAAACCCTCACACACTACTCCAGGATACCCTCATCCTGGATGTGAGACCACATGCCCTCAGGCATGTCCTGTAACACCGCCTCCAAGTGACGATGTATGTCCTCAAAATCTACTCCGATAGCCGTCGGAGGAGCATGTGATGGCCCAACACTAGGGTCATCAAACCGACGTCTCCTTGCTGCCCTCTTCGGATCAGCTGGTCGCACCGTTGTGTCCTCACATCGAAGTCTCTCTCCCTGTGGCAGTCTCTCTGGATCTTGACGAGTCGACACTCTCTGCAACTCCACCTCGCGCCCGCGTGGTGCCACATCTACACATACAAACAAGAAACAGATAGTATAAGCATCTATATCATAGAAATATGTCATGCTATCTCAAAACACAAAAAACATATATATCAACATCATCAACATACCTCAGCGGTCAAACAACTCCCCCAGAGGTAGCACCATGTCCGGATCCTCCTGGAAGTCAACCCTGGCATAGGGGTACCGCAATATCACCTGCGACATCTGCTTCCATACCTGTGCCACCTCTACAGTAAAGAACTGGCCACCCTCACCACCACCAGGGCAAAGCAACACAGTCGACCACTACCTCAGTCGTGGCTCTCGCGCCCCAGGCGCACCTAATAAAATTCTAGGGCGCAACATCGAAACCCTCTCCAAAAACCAGGCCACCAGGATGGACCCAAAGGCAAACTCTCCAGCATCCGTGGACCGACATTGGTCCAGCTGCCCGACCATCCTGGCATGCAGCGTCAACCCCCAGGTGAAGTGCTCACCGGCCAACACTCTCTCCATCACCATCAACTGGCCACCACTGATCCACTACATTGCCAGCGAACCATAAACTCTCACAATTATCGTTGTTATACATCGATGCGCTAGGGTATCCATTGCCCCAATGCTCACGACTGTGTCGGACATAAAGTTCGGCCCTGAATAATACCTTCGGCCAATCGTCGCTAGCGGCGTATCCCTCGGTAGCACCGGATCCACCGGTAGGGGCGTTCCCCGAAACGGGAGCCCAGTCAAAAAATACACATCCTCCACCACAGTGAAGGGAATCTCCTCTCCCCGCACTATGAAGCAGTGCAGGTCTGGACTCCACATCCGGATAAGAAACTGCACGAGATACTCCTGTGCCCGTATCAATGGGCACTCAAAAAACTTCAGCAACCCACAGGCTACCAAAGTCGCACGTACACCTGGCTCCTCAATAGCCACGGCATCTCGCAGCTGGGACCAATCTCACTCTCGCCAACCAATCGGCATTGTGCACAAAGCTCACCTGCAACAATAAAAAATTGTCCTAAGTCAGCCACCTGGACAACCAAAAACATCCAAAAAGATCAACTTTTACACCCGTCAACCTTGCCTCCAAGGCGTCGTTGTTTAACCTACAGGTGCGCACATGTGAGCACCTGTTCATCCCACAGGCGCGCACTTGTGCGCGCCTATTCACTACACAGGCGCGCTCTCAGGTCCACCTATTCACTACACAGGCGCGCTCTCAGGTGCACCTATTCACTACATAGGTGCGCACATATGCGCGCTTGTTCGGCCGACAGGCGCGCACATAGTGTGACCTCTTCCCCTTTACCAGCGCTCCCATGCACACCTATCGGGTAGGCAGGCGTGAACGTATGCACTCCTACTTCCCAATCTCCCACGCACGTGGGGCCCACACTCTTCAAACCCCCTGTACGGACCTTCGTATAGGCCCTGCCCAAAAAAGGAAACCCTAATTCTATGCAGGATGATCAGACCACTAACCTGAATCTCGTTGGTCCTCGATCGGATGCCTCGTCCTCCCAAAATATCACAATCTTCTATGAATGCTTCTCGTCCAATCACTATAGAAGCAAGTACAAATGAGGTGGCAATGTGGGCCCTACAACTATATATAATCCCTTTTTCCCAACTTCCACTCACCATTCTGAAAGCTCCAGGCGTCCATTTCTCGATCTGTCTTCAGCCACGAGATCAGCATCCCGTCGTCTACATCACGACAGTGCCTGGGCCTATTTTTATCCTGAGCCCCCGGGACGCCATTTTCCATTCCCTGATCAGGTACGCATGTGCATATTCACACTTATCAAATACATGCTCATATATTCGATTCTCTTCAGGTATTGTTTACGTCGGGTATTTGGTTTTCATGTGTGCAGGTACTTGGTCATCATACATCGACACAACCCTTTCAGGTATATACTCAGCACTGGCATGTAGTCATTCCCTCTGAATCTCACTTACATTTCCAGTCACACCCTCTGACATTTTCCTCTAGGATCCCCATTTCCAACTCTGCAGTACCCACACCTCCATTTGCATCTTCGGTACTGTCACCCGGTAGCACTCTTACGCACATGAGTTGTCCCATTCACAACACCCTTTTTCACTTCTGACACTCATGTTGTTTTTCAAAACCCTTTAGGGATGGGAGTCCCGATAGTCTTACATCATGTCGTGAATCACCCACATACTCCTTCTCCTCATTTTGCTAGCTTTCCCAATGGACTCCCAGGTTATCTCTCCACGGTTCTATTTTTGGGTTGCACCTCCGCAGTAGCATGAACCCTCCATTTCATCCACAATATGTTTACCCATCTGAAAATCTCCCTTCACTTCACCTACCTCATACAGAAACCCACCCATGGGGCCCCCACCCTCCATCAGTTCTCCAAGAAAATTATGCCCTACCCGGGCCAACCATATCACACTGGGGCACTTGTTTCTGTATTTGTACACTTCTCCCAAATTGTTCGTTATTTATTGTACAAACACCCTTGTTTCCAGTCGTTACATTATCTTTTTGTCATCACCTTTGGCGACCTGTTTCCCTTTTTGTCTAAACACAACCCATGTCACCCTTGGTTGGGGCACTACTTATCATCCACCCTTGCTAGCATCGCCCATATCTTCAGAGTACCCCACAGGCCACTTACCTCTACCCTCTGAATTTGTTCACCTTGTCCTGCCTCTGGCACAACTTATCCCCGGTCTTGTCGTCCCCCTGACACTTGACCTCGTTGAACGGTTGCGGCCACTTTTATCTCCCATATACTCCAACCAAGCGCAGTCTTGAGTCTTCCTATATCTTGAATTTGTCCATGTACCCCCTCCACTTCCTAACCTCACCTAGTAGATTTCACGAAGCCATTTTATTTTGGGAGTCACGTCCCCCTTTTTGTCGACATCAACACAGTTTTCCAGAAGGGCGACAATATCTTGATTCTCATTACCCACCCAATGAGAGATCTCGGATGACACAGGGCGACACACAATTGCTCCCTGCTATCGTTGACCCCCATAACATTCGACATCAACACTTTCTCATGTTACAGTGGGTCTTACTTTGTGACTATTGCAGTTAGTTCTTTTCACTTGCCGAAGACCTCTGAACTTGGTTAGGCCATCAATGCCCACAGAATCAGTGATACTTATTACCGCGGTCACTGCCTACCATTCAGAGTATGTTCATCCACAACATTGTCTTCTACCTTTGTCATGACCACCCCCGAGGGCACTGCAGTTGTCTACACCAACACTTCATTTTTCTTTTTGAGTTACATAACACAAGCATGGGACATGGCCGCCTCGTTTGTACACAGTTTTCTTTTTCACACACCTCATGGAAGGTTGGGTTCTACCGGTTCCTTTTTCCCTCCAACAGATCGCTCTAGACAATCCCACTATTGCTCTCTCTTACAACACTCTTAGTAGAAGAAACATTCATGGATTTCGGCTATACATATTCTCCTAACCTCATCCATCAGGGGGAATCTGTTATCACTGAAATTTCGTCTGCACATGGTTACAAGAATTCAGCATCGTCAGATAGTTATGAAGTCATCCATGGAGCTGAATTAACACCAAAACATTTATAAAGGGTCAAAAACTATACAAAATAGTGAAAAAATGAAGGGCACTATGAAGACACTGGGCACACGCGCACATGTGCAAAACAGAAACAGAGAAATCGCGCACATGCGCACGATGTGCGACTGTTATCGCAAAAAGCCACGCACCTGAGAAATGACGCATTTATGAGAGTGGTCGGCCTCCCACCCACTTCTGGTTCAGCTCCCAAGCCGATTTGACACTCAAATCTGGACTGGATTCTACTGGATGGTTGGTCAAAGACCTAGAAATGCCCTAATTAACCTCTTTACACACTACAAACTAGTTGAGCAATAGCTCAAAGGAATGCTATAAAAAGGCCATGGATACACTT
>SNQJ01S0078288.1:0-21524 GCA_010110895.2 Picea sitchensis
ATGTTTGCATACGAACTCTGTTTGATGCACCGTTTGCACCATTGGAAAGCTAACAAGGAACTCCATGCAATAATGTCCTTTACATGAAATTTTAAGACAGTCTAATTTTTGGATTTTATGGATCCCATGGGACCTTTGTGAGCGTTCCTTAGATCCTCCTGGATCAGTCATGGTTTAGGTCTAAGTCAAGGCGAGGCAAGGCAATGGTAATGCAAGGTAAGGAAATGAAAGGCAAGGAAGGCAAGGCAAGGCGATGGAAAGGCATGGCAAGGAAAGGAAAGACATGCCAAGGCAAGGCGTGGCAAGGCATGGCAGGGAAAGGCAAGGCATGGAAAGACATGACAAGGCAAAGACAGACATGGCAAGGTAAGGCGAGGTCTAGGTCTAGGTCTAGCTCTAGATCTAAGTCAAGGCAAGGAAATACAAGGCAAGGCAAGGCCATGACCTAGACCATGGCAAGGCAAGGAAATGGAAAGGCAAGGCAAGACATGGCAAGGTGATGCATGACAAGGCAAGTAAATACAAAGCAATGCAAGACAATGCAAGGTAAGGAAAGGAAAGGCTATGCGTGGCAAGGTAAGGAAAGGAAAGGCTATACGTGGCAAGGTAAGGCATGGAAATGAAAGGTCTAGGTCTAGGTCTAGGTATAGGTCATGGTCTAGGTCTAGGTTATAGTCTAGGTCATGGTCATGTTCTAAGTCCAGGCAAGGCAAGGCAATGGAAATGCAAGCCAAGGAAATACATGACAAGTCAAGGAATGAAAAGGCAAGGAAAGGCAATGCAAGGCAAGGCAAGGCTATACATGGCAAGGCAAGGTCTAGGTCTAGGTCATGATCTAAGTCTAAGTGAAGGCAAGGAAATACAAAGCAAGACAATGGCATGGAAAGGGAAGGGAATACAAGACATGACAAGTAAAGGAAAGGCTAAACATGCAATGGAAAGGGATGGTCTAGGTTTAGGTCTAGGTCTAGGTCTAGATCATGGTCATGTTCTAGGTCGTGGTCTAGGTCGTGGTCTAGGTCTAAGTCAAGGCAAGGCAAGGCAAGGAAACATAAATGCAAGGAAAGGCAATGCAAGTCTAGGCAATGGAAAATCAAGACATGGAAATGAAAGACACAGAAAGGCAAGACAAGACATGACAAGGCAAGACATGGCAAGGAAATGCTAGACATGGCAAGGTAAGGCATGTGAAGGCAAGGTCTAGGTCTATGTCATGGTCATGGTCATGTTCCAAGTATTTTAATTTTATAGTAGCATAGTTTTTCCTTTGGGATAATGATGAGCAAGTTTGGTACATGATACTTCATGTGGTGGAATAATAACCTTTAAAGATTGTTGGAAAAATATGGAAAATAAAATACAATTCGCACACAAAAAATCACAATTTAATTCACCTAGAAGGTAACATCACTAGTTTACTTATTTGTAATTTAACATGGAGTAACAAGCATATCATAGAGAAACATTGTTTTTGGGAAGTGTGAAATGGGAACCACACAATGTTTTGGGACGTCGCTTGGCAACAACTCCCAGTATGGCAAGACAAGGAAAACTTGCAACAACTCAAAGAAATAATGTTGAATCGAGGTAGGAAATGGATAGCTTAGTATTGGAAAAAGGATTCAGAGGATTGAAAATGACACTCATGGATAACAAAGGAAAATTAGCTCCCTCTCCATGCAGATTTGGATTGGGATGTTTTATGGCAGGAACTGACACCAAGGAAGATTCAAATCCAAAATGAACGAGACAAAATTCGTTAGGGATACATGCCAGAAGGAAACTTAACCTCAAAGAATCTTACAACCTTATGGCATGACACTGCAACCATCCTCAATAAGCAATTTGGTCAAAGATCTAGCAGCAAAAACTCTGGCCCAAAGTTTCCCTCTTTTTTTGGCTACATGTGAAAGGAAAAATTCTCACTTGGGGCAACCTCCTCAAGTGTGGCTTCATTGGGCCTGCTTTCTTCCCTCTATGTAGAAAGGAAAGTGAAACAACTAATCATCTCCTCAACTTTCACCAGATATCATTAGAGCTATGGGATCAAGGAACCATCCTCTTCAAAAAAAAAGGAAAACTTGCAACAACTCAAAGAAATAATGTTGAATCGAGGTAGGAAATGGATAGCTTAGTATTGGACAAAGGATTCAGAGGATTGACAATGGAACTCATGGATAACAAAGGAAAATTAGCTCCCTCTCCATGCAGATCTGGATTGGGATGTTTTATGGCAGAAACTGACGCCAAGGAAGATTCAAATCCAAAATGAATGAGACAAAATTCATTAGGGATATATGCCAGAAGGAAACTTAACCTCAAAGAATCTTACAACCTTATGGCATGACACTGCAACCATCCTCAATAAGCAATTTGGTCAAAGATCTAGCAGCAAAAACTCTGGCCCAAAGTTTCCCTCTTTTTTTGGCTACATGTGAAAGGAAAAATTCTCACTTGGGGCAACCTCCTCAAGTGTGGCTTCATTAGGCCTGCTTTCTTACCTCTATGTAGAAAGGAAAGTGAAACAACTAATCATCTCCTCAACTTTCACCAGATATCATTAGAGCTATGGGATCAAGGAACCATCCTCTTCAAAAAAAAATGGATAGAGACTACAATAGCTTCATAGAAACAATTGAAAACTATCATCAAAGCATCTATTCTAATTCATCCCAAATAGTGAAGGTAACCTTCCCTAGGATTTATCCCATGGGGAATTTGGAAGGAACGAAACAAGTGAATCTACAAAAATGAAAGCCGAAACATAGCCCAGATTTGGGTTCAATCCAAAAGGACATCAGGGAAATAGTCCTAGTCTCAGCTTGGACGAACCAATATTGGCAATGTAACAAGAACAAATCCATCATCCTTCAACTTTTATTTATGTGTCAAAACTTAGATTATATCTCCAAACTCATGGCAGCACCAAAAGTCTCATCCCCAGATAAATGGAATCCCCTTCCGAGGGACTTTGTCAAACTCAATTTTGACGGGGCTTCAAAAGGGAACCAAAAAGTGTAAGCTTAGGAGGAGTCTTTAGAAATAACAAAGGCAAAATCATTCGCCTTTATGCGAAAAACATGGGCATAGACACCAACAATGTTGCATAGATCCAAGCGTTGGAATGAGGCCTATGCATTGTTGCCAAGGAATGATATGGAAATTAATTGTAGAAGGAGACTCAATGGTCATCGTATAGATGCTAGGAAAACTGTTGCATGGCTCAACAACAAGTAAAATATCCACTAGATGGAGGGTAGAAAGAGGTTTAGAAAAACTTCAAGCTCTTCTCCCGCAGATTGAAGTTATCATTTCTTCCCATGTCCGACGCTCAACCATTAGTATTATAGATAGACTAGCAAATGAAGGAATTACCAGACTGCACCAACAACAAGACATTCGATGGGATCCTCAACTTGGAGATCCTCTCAACAAGGCATGTCTATCCCTGATAAAAAAAGTCCAGTCTTCCCCGGATGGGGTGTTAGAGAGCCACTCCATGTGATGACATAAGCCACCTCATCACCTCGAGGCTCGGAAGCCTGCCATATGAAGGTTATTGTGGCAGATAATGAAGTATTGTCCCACATGTGAACTCTTAATGTGATGATCACCTGATATAGGCGCAATCACCCCACCTTTGACCGTGTAGCAGGCTCAATTATGGTCACACGAGAGAAACACAGAAMCGAGACCATGGTAGGTTTAATGGCCATTCAATCAGCCTCCCATCCGAACGAACGTACAAGGATCAACAATCAATCAAGGGGAACAACTCGTTATGAGGTTCGTTGTGCCTGATTGCCACACATAGCACAAATTGGGAGAGTGTTCGAGGTAGTGAAGGTGGCACGAGCTAGCATTCACTTCCATAACTCGAGGCATATAAGCCATTATAACAATATACTTATTATGACCCTAACATGTCACTTGCACTAATTGAACTTGGGTGGAGAGGATAACAATCATTCCTCCCAACCCTTCGAACTAAACCTAATTGACAACACATGTAACGTACCCAACCCTCCCTAGGTCACATCACTTGCTAAAATCATTCAATAAAAACTTCTGATATCAATTTAAAATAAAGAAGTAATACACAACATRCCATTCAATATCATTCARAGGTCCATGCTAATTAAAAATGTAAATACAATTACTATAGACAATAKATGATTTKAGGAGCTAAATTYCRCAAATGGGTTAATTTTCCATGKTTTTTCCCAAAAAAAGATTTGCTAATTTCCATTTTTTCTAAAACTATTAGCCCAAATTCCATAGAATAAAATTATTTTACCTTAAAAATTGCCAAAATTTTATAGAAACTATATAAAATCCTTAGAAATTTGAATATTTTTACAAAACTATCACTAAACATTTTACATTTTTCATATTAAAGACTAGTAAGATTAGTCCATGTTTCTGCATTTTAATATAAATTTTCATCCTTAAAATCATCGGTGATAGACATGCACAGTAACAACTAGGTGCAAGTAGTGTCATTCAACCATAAAATATAGATTTATATGCATCCATTCTACTCTCCGCAAGTAACATTTAACCAAACAACTCAAAGTAAATTGCACAATAATTATATGAACATTTTAAGATGAATACTCAACAAATAAGAACACTTATCTTATGAAAGTATGCAACCCCTGTAGAGGATGGACATTCCTCCCAATCGTAGCCTTGTTGTTCCAGTTCTCAACAACAAGACATCCCAAGCTGAGACTATGAATCCAAAAGAGACGATGGTCCCTAAGGTTTGCTAATGTTCCCCTTTCACAGTGAAATCCACAGCTAATTCCAGTGCACCAACTCTCTTCCCCTCAACCTATACAACCCAAGGGATGTAATCTCCCTTCACTGCTCACAGGCCTTTCCACTCCTCTCCAAGGCTTCTAGCACATGTTGGACATGAATTTCACTCGCTGGGACTTCAAGAATTCTTCAGCTGCAAACACGAATTTGCCCAACAACAAAATGCGTGCTTCCTTAGTGAATTTCAAACAAAACTTCATTTGCAGGCCCACAACCTCTTTCTCCATGAAATTCTAGCTCCAAACAACTGCCAAACGTGCCCACAATAACTACCTTCAAGCTTCAACATTCATAATTCTATTGATARCGRAAAAACTCCATGTAAAAACAACTCGCTATGCCAAAATATGAATGCATAATTTTGGTCTCCTCCCCATATGAGTTTCCTCCCTTTCTCTTGCTTGCTTGACTTGCACTCTTTTTCAAGCCGATTGTAGTCAACCCCCATGCTCTCAATAACTATGGGATGTGACTCTCACAACCCCCCTCTTAGGTGAATTCAATGATTGGGCTCTAGAACACTCAAGAACTAATGGAAGGTTCATGGTAAAGTAATTTTTAGAGAAATATGAAATAGGTTTTGTTTTAATAAACATGGGTAACTCTCCCGGACCCCTACCTTCTCTTGTGGATACTTATACATTTTATCCATTATATTCATTTTACATCATTTACATATTACATTGTTTTGGCCCTAGGCCTACATTTACAATATACATCACTTGGCTCTTAGCCATGTACTACATCTACAATATACATCTCTAATTTGTAGTTTGAGGTTTGAAAACGGGGATGTTACAACACAACCTAATTAAGAACACTACACAATACACTTATTTATTAAACAATTTAAATTTATTAAATAATATTTAATAAAAAATATTTGAATCACATTGTGTGAAAATTGCTACCTTAGTACTACTCCATGAAAATATGTAATGAATACTTAGCACTTTTGAAAATTTCTCATATTTCTATCCATTTCCCAAGCAACCTCTTCCATTTTTTATTTATGTCAATTATCACTGGAAAACCATGCTACCTGAAATAACTGTCCAAGAAAGACGAGCTCCTAGCCGCAAAAACATTTTTAAATCATACTCAAACACAAAAACAACCTCATCCATTATCAACCAATCAACATGCAATAAAATCTCTTTTTAAAATTAAAAAGTAATTTAAAAAAACAAAAATTATAGGTTAAAGTATGGAGTAAGCTAACTCAGGAACAATCTTCCCTTCCTAATTCCATTTTTCAGGTAAAAAAATGGATCTGATTCCGACAAAATTTTCAAGGGTAGTGGATCAATGTTCCATGCATTTCAGAATCTTACCCCAAAGTTATGCCCCATTTTAAACCAACCCAGAGGCATAGATCAAAATTTTGAATTAACCTGAAATTTAAAAACAAACTGCCAAAAAACCTACGGAAAAAATAACTCCAAAGAGAAATTTACTCCCAAATTAACCCAAGTATAGTTTCATTTTTTAATGCAAATCTCTGTATACCCTGAATAAGGAAGCGGAGCGATCGATAAAGTCCACTCAGCAGGAAGTAATAAACGCATTTTGTACATAGAAATGGGGTTGAGAATCTTTACTAATTAATTAAAAAAATCAATGTCACATGACAACAATGACACCACTAAAGTATTTTTTTAATGGCTGAAGCGAGAAGCCAGGGATTGAACGGCGCTTTCACTTTCACTTTCACTTTGTCACCGAATCTTTTACTGTAATGTCGCTTTCACTTTGACGTGGAGTTTTAAAGTGCCGATACCGAATCTTTTACTGTAATGTCGCTTTCACTTTGACGTGGAGTTTTAAAGTGCCGTACAGATGTATCGGTAAGAGCATGTTTATTTTTAATGGGTATTCTCTCATGGTTTATGAAATGATTTTTTTTTGAATTTGGTGATAAATTATGAAATGATTTTTTTGGAATTTGGTAATATAAATTTATAAAAAATTATTATGTAAAATCTATTTTTGAATGTAGAAATAAATTTATTTTATTAATTTTTTTTGAAATATTCTAATTATATAGAAATAATTACTAAATTTATTCATTTAACCATTTTTTTTTTTCAAATTTGAAACAAATATCCTTAAAAAAAAAAAACTAGAAAATCATTATTTCATTTTTATTTTTTTAAATGTTTAAACTACATCTTTTTTAGAATGTTTAAATTACATCTTCTTAATTTTCATACAACCATTTTATTAAAGGGGAGTAGGATACAGCTATGGAATAGTAATGTCTTATCTCTTGAAGTCAACAATTTGGTCCACCATCTAGAATCTGTCAGTGGCATAGTGGGATTAGGATAAAGTAATGCCGGTGAGAATGGGTTCCAGCATCACTGCAAAGTGAAAGTGCCAAGTCTCTCTATATTATCTGTTCATATTGTCAATCTGATTGATTTCATCGCTGAATGGTTTTGGGGAGTGCCAAGTCTCTCTATATATCTGTTCATATTCTCAAATCTGATTGATTTCATCGCTGAATGGTTTTGGGGAGTTGCAGACCGATTTGAGTACAGGAGTTCTCTGTCAGTTCCTCGGTCATTTTTGCAAATTCCCAATACATGTTACAGCCTTCCTAATGCTGATAATAACACCAACGCGTGCTACAGAAGAAGCTCTTCTAACCCTTTCATCAATTCTTCCTCATGCATCTTGTTCTTCGCCAGAAGACATCTCCTCCGACAGCTTTCCAACGGCGTCCCATGTTAACATACAAACAGGTCCTGCAGAAAATGTGGATGTCGATCTGGATACCCTAATCCAGCATATATTTCATCTTTTGAAACTAGGTCCTGCAGAAAATGTGGATGTCGATCTGGATACCCTAATCCAGCATATATTTCATCTTTTGAAACTCATCAACAAGGTAAGGCGGATCGCATTCTTTCATATCTATTTGAATCTGATTTTTTCAAAGAAAAAATCATTTTTATTGAGCGATTGAATTAAATTACATTGATAATGGACAAATAGTACAAAATACATTAGGGCAAAGAGAGAACTGAAGATCTGTATACATTTAGTAGTCTTCTTTTAAACTGGCTGATTACGCAAGAAGGATTGATCATATTCGATTTGTTTTTTCGTCTTTCAATTTTTAATATTGAACTATCATATTCATATCTATTACTATCAGTATGTGTTATTAATACCTGGTATAGATCTACATGTCAGAGTTCCAAGGATTTAGTTCCTCCAAGCCCCAGGGTTTTTCAAGGCTTGAAGCGACCCAGAGCCTTGAAAAATCTTGAAACGGCCTAGATCTGTGCTTTTTTTACTTCGCCAGATCCTGGTCACATTGAAATTTTCCAGGCTGTTTTTGATAAACCATATAACGTGACAGGTTTGTGTAGGATACAAATTATCCCAAACCACCCATTTTCCGGTCAAGTTCCATGTCCAAAATCTTGGTAGAAATTTAGATGCCTGGTAAATGTCCACATGTCGAGTTCCAAGGACATAGTTCCTCCACGCCCCAAGGGTTTTTAAGGCCTCTGAAGTGACCTAAAACCTTAATATTCCTGAAACGGCCTGGATCTATGCCTTCTGTAATTTTTTTACTTCGCCAGATTCCAGGGACAGCGAGTTTTTCCGAGATGTTTTGGTTAGGCTATATAATACGCCAAAACCTTGAAAATTCCCGAAATGGCCTGGATCTATGCCTTCTCTAAATTTTTTACTTCGCCAGATTCCGGCGACAATGAGGTTTTCTGGGATGTTTTTGATAAGCTATATAATACGCCACCTCTGTGTAGGATAAAAATTACCCAAAACCATCCATTTTCCGGTCGAGTTCCAGGCAAAAAATAAGGCAGAAATTGAGGTCCCTGATGTAGGTCTACTTGTCAGAGTTCCAAGGGTGAAGTTCCTCCACACCCCATTGGTTTTCAAGGCTTCTGAAGCAACACAAAACCTTGAAAAATCCTGAAACGGCCTGGATCTGTGCCTTCTGTGGATTTTTTAACTTCGCCAGATTCCGGGAACAGTGAGGTTTTCCGGGATGTTTTGGATACGCTATATAATACGTCACCTCTGTGTAGGATAAAAATTATCCAAACCATCCATTTTTTGGTCAAGTTCCAGGCAAAAAATAGGCAGAAATTGAGAATCAATGGTGTAAGGTCACGTGGCAGAGTTCCAAGGTTGCAATTTCTCCACGCACCATTATTTTTCAGGGCCTCTGAAGTAACACTAAACCTTGAAAAGTCCTGAAACGGCCTGGATCTATGCCTTCTGTGAATATTTTACTTCGCCAGATTTGAGCGACAATGAAAATTTCAAATCTGTTAAGATAACCCATATAACATATCCTCCACCACTTGGTCTCTTGGTTTTCATACCAATATACTGTACTACTGATCATCTTTTTCCTTTTCTTCTTTATAACTTCAATCCACCCTGAAGAAAACTGTAGAGCAGACTTCTATTATGTGAAAAAGCATTGGTATAATTTTAATTTGTGTTATCAGAGGAAGTTGAATATATTTCCATTTTTATCTTAGGAAAAGTCGTCACATCCAAAAAAACCGTCCGACTCAGCAGTATTGGCCTAGAAGCTTATCAGGGTTACTGAAATTAAAGGAGTTCGTGTAGGAGGGAATAAATTTTGGTTCCCCCCTGGTCAGAATTTCTTAATCAAATAAACGTGAAATCTGAGTATAATTAAAGATTAAATTTTAAATTCTTCTGATGATAGCATTGTGAAATTGTCCATATGAAATATAAATTCTTCTCCTTTTTACGGTGTTGCGCAGAAAGATATCATACCAGATGAGTGTTCTAATTTAGCAAAAACAATCGGTCGGAGTCTCCTGAAGGAAACAGAGCATGCACACTGGGTTACTGCAGGGCTTCTCGTGGTTCCAAACATTTCTGGAAGATTCGAAACTGTTTTAGCCAACGGAAATGTGTGGTTTTATGTCTTGGAGGAAATGAATAGATCAGCCGAATATCTTCAGCAACTTAAAGAACGACCTGGATTAAGGAAAAGGATGGAAAATATAATTAAAGAAGCCATACGGTTGACAGTGGAAGCTTCTATAATGTGTTGCAATCAAATTGACTCTTCTAAATTTAGCAGGTGAGTACATAACACTTGTAAATGAAAGTTAGTTTATTGATATGCATAATGTAGAGGCGAACCCTTCAGAACTTAATCCTTACAAAGTCATAATTACATGACTTAATTCTTACAGATTCATAATGACATTTCTGTGTTGTGCTTTAAGGTTATGTTTTAATGAAATTTCATTGATTGTAGGTTTTTCTCAACTCCAATAAACAAGGACGAATTGGGTAAAGTTGGACCAGAACATGCAGGTGAATATATTATCATATATTGTGATATTAATTATTATTAATTTGATTTTCTTTTGGGTTATTACTTATGCAGGTGAATATATTATCATATATTGTGATATTATTTATTATTAATTTGATTTGATTTTGGGTTATTACTTTTTTGTTGTAAATAAAATCACTAATAGTATGGTTTTTAATATTGGTGAAACAGTTGGAATTGAGGAGTCAGTGAAAGAAGTTATTGATCTTTTGGAATGGGGGAGTGAAAAAAATGCTCACACTCCAAATGCTCTCTTTTCATGAATTAACATCCAAGGATGTAAATATTCTATGATTGAAGTTTTGGAGAATAGAGAACTTAAAGACCCAATTCCATTGATCAGAAAATATAAAAATGGAGAGCTAGAGTTGGGTGTCATGTTGTAGAAAGTGCCTGCCTTTATTTATATCGATAATGTTTTGTGCCAAGATGAGCTTCAACATCTTTTGCCAAAAGATATGATGATAAAAAAGAAGGTGAGGTTGCTTCTTACTGCACGTGACATAAGTGTGAGATAGGCCTTCATTTACATTGATAAGGTGTAGAAGCCTTTATTTACATTGACAATGTTTTGTGCCAAAATGAGTTTGGGTGACATAAATATGTGTAGAGAGTGCAGAATGAAAACAAATGTGTATGAAATGGAAGGCTTTGGTGGGATGCACAACAAAGCGAACCAAATAAATTCCAGTCAATAGCAACAACTACTAGAGATATGTGGTGGAGTTCCAAAACTCATGTAGTGGAGTTCAAAACTCTTGACACTAGTTGCAGGAATCATAAACTGTACTGAGATACTATTACATATTTCTTAATATATGTTTTTTTTAAATTGAATGGCTGGGGAGACCTCGCAGATATTGTGGGAGTGTCTATTATGGGTTACATGATGGAAGCCTTTGTATCCAATATGTTCAATTAAAAAAGAGTGTCAATTATGGGTTACATGACGGAAGCCTTTGTATCCAATATGTTCAATTAAAAAATAAATCATATATTATCTTGTTTCATATGAGGTCTCACTTAATTTCTGTGACTAAATCAATTATATATATTAATAGCATGAATGCTTCAATAGATCAAAGGCATTTGGTGGTTGAACTTCAAGGGATCAAAGCAATTTGGTGGTTAAGTGAAATCCAAGAAAAGTATGAGGAAATCTATAGTTTTTATCGATGATTTGAATTTGTTGGGAGAAACGTTTTGTTACTTTCATTTTTTCTTTCAAGCTTTCATATATTAATTGCATAATTTAAAGATGCCTCTTATTCTTAATCTAAGACCCCTTGGAATTTGATGTTACATCCCTATGCTAGAAAGTTGCATTTACATGATTTCTAAGTCCTTCATGTTACATGTTTTCTAAGTATTCCATATTGTGAATCTGTAGAAGAATTATTGGATCAATCTCAAAGTTTTTGGTATTAACAGTATTAATAATTTTAAGAATGGAATAGTATTCATAATTTTAAGATTGGAATATTGTTCATGTTTGAGGAAATATCCAAAAGAGCTGTGATCATTAATACCATTGAAATAATTCAATTTGCAAGCTTGCATGCGTTAGGAAGTGCTCAATTTTGAGAAATTTTTATTATTGATATTATTAAATGTATCATTTTGAAATGGTTATCGGATCTTGTGATGGCTTAGGACACTTAAGATCCCTAATGAGTCCCTGTTGCTTTAACAGGGGATTATAATTTTCACTTATTGCACCGAGTGGTCAAAATCAGCAGTTTGTTTTTTTAACAAGGGACTGTACTTTTCACTTAGTGCACTGAGTTGTCAAAATCAGCAGTTTGGATCTTTGGGATGGTTTAATAAACGTAACATCCCTTATTAGTCCCTGCTGCTAAAGCAGGAACTATACTTTTCACTTGGTGCACTTGGTGGTCAAAATGAACAGTTTGTATCTTTGGGATGGTTTAGAAAACATAACATCCCTTATTAGTCCCTGCTGCTAAAGCAGGGCTATACTTTTCACTTGGTGCACTTAGTGGCCAAAATAAGCAGGGACTATTCAGATTCTGTTGATCTCATTAGCAGGGACTATACTTTTCACTTGGTGCACTAAGTCGCCAAAATAAGCAGGGATTATTCAGATTTTGTTGATCTCATGAAAATACTACTTCATTTAGCATTGGGAGATTTCTTAAAGTTTTTCAAACCTTTTAATGTTTATTAAAATCAATTTTGTAGAATTTAAAAAAATATTGAAATATTTAAAATTCAAATTTTTATTTTATGATCAATTTTGAACAATTTAGATTTGGTTTCAAATTTGTTATGATCAATTTGCAACAATTTACATTTGGGTTGAAAGGAATTGTCGATATTAAATATATAAATAAATAATAAAAAATTAATAACTTAGGAACTCTGTTATCTGGCCTTCATAGTGGAGCACACACTATGTCATTATCAATACGGCTTTTAAATCATTCTTTAGGAATTAACATTTCTCATGCTCAAGTTGGTGGTGCCACGCATGCTGGTTACAACAGTTTTTTATCTCTGGGTGTGTTGCCTCTCTTGATTATACATCTTTTTGGGTGTGTTACCTCTCTTGATTATACATCTTCTTAGACTGGTCAACTCTCTTGAATGTGAAGAGAAATATCAGATGCACACACCGTGTTCAGGGCTACACACCAACTCTGACTCGATGTGGCTTTTCAGCAGTAGTACCATTTGCAGGCACTAATAATCAAACATTTATTTAAAACCCTAATCATATTCCTCCAAACATTTATATAAAACCATAATCATAGTCAAAGTGGATCTTAAAAGGTTAACTACAGTGCGAACGATAATCATCATGCAGTTCTTAACATGGAAAGGACGAAGTTTGTATTAAAAGAGGAAATTTCATTTAAACCTTTTAGGACTCATGCTTTTCTATGTTTAATCTTGGAGATATGTTAATGTGAAACCTTGTAGTCTAAACCTTCTATTGGAGATATGGAGATATTTTCTGTTTAATTTATTCAAAATGAGAAATTGTTGTATCTACAGTTGAATTTATTCATGTATTTATATTCTCAAATTTTGACAAAAAATACCACAATAATGTAGAACTTATATTCCCAAATTTTGACAAAAAATACTACAATAATGTAGAACGTTTAGACAATGCCATGTGAAACAGACACATTAATATAGATATGCTTATGTTAAACACACATTGATGTGGAATGATTTGATTTTGAGCTAGTTATGCTCATTGTTTATAAATATGCTAATGTTAAACACACATTGATATGGAATGATTTGATTTTGAGCCGAGCCAATTATGCTCATTACACATTTGATTTGATTTTGAGCTAGTTAGGCTCATTGTTTATAGATATGCTAATGTTAAAAACACACATTGATATGGAATGATTTGATTTTGAGCTATTTATGCTCATTGTTCGAAGGGTTTAGTGCTCATGGTCTCATTGTGGGTTTAGGAGCTTTACAAGAATGTTTTATAATTTATCATTATAATATATGACAAAACTTTTCTCATTGAGGTTTCGAGGTTTTTATTATTTACTTTATGCACCTTTATGTAGGGTCTTTAAATATGACTCTAATTGGTTTTATCCCTTATTCATTCCTAATTGGTATTTAAAATTGTATATAAGTTATTAAAAATTTTAGCATTTTGTTAAAGGTTTAATAGCTTACCTTAAGGGGTTTTAAAAGAATGCTAGGATGAATGAATGGGATGGACTTAATGTTGTGAGAGGGGGACATAGGGAATTAGACACATGTTCGAATGATTACTTGATGACATCAAATGGTTTCAAGTCTTTTCATTTGAGCCATTAGTCATGTCATACTTATGCATCATGATTATTTAACTTCATGAGTTGAAGATTCAAAGTCTAATCCACTTACGAGTGAAAAAGACAAATTGGGTTGGACGCTACAGGAGCTTCCACATGTCCAGATTTATGATCGTACTATAAAGCTCATGAGTAAGCAAAATCTGTTAGAAAAGTACTCGTCGTCAGCCATAGCATGCAAGTGGGATGTGCCATCATTTGTACCTATCAGTGGTCCAGAAAGTTACACGGATCAATTGTCTTATTCAATGTGTTTTCAAAACTGGCGCCTTGTTCGTTATCTACAACAACAAATTTATTTGAATCGACCCCTACATAGCTAGCAAATCTCCTTGACTCTCGTTGCATAGCAGATAGATCCATGTTTTATAGCCAAGAGTCTAGTCTTTTGGTCGCGACTACGCTTATGGGCACGAGTGGACAATGAACAGGAAAGAACTCGAAGGGCCCGGAGTCATGGAGGCTTACGAAGAAACCCAAATCATTTTTTATCAGACAGGGTGGTATCTCTTCTGCACTAAACTGGATGGTCATCATTATGCTATAGCTAAGGCGTTTGCAGAGAGTTTTAATGGACAATGGGCCCGAGTTGGAAATTTGGCCATGCAATTTACTAAAGAATCCATAGCAACCTCCCCACTGATGGCGAAAGATGGTTTAAGAATAAATTGATCACAAGTGGAGACGTTAATCAGTTTTTAAAACCTGAACACAAAGACCCTAATTGGGCCAAGGGCATCCCTAGGGATTGGATTGTTGATGAGTGGATGGAAGCATTGCTCATGCTTAAGAGGTTCATCACTTGTGAGGGGCGTTATTCTATTGTGTTCTTATTCCACCTGTGATTTTTGCTTCATCTAGTAGGGATTAAGAGGATGAATTTACCTTACTATTTCTTACGAGATCTCAACAAGATGGCTATGAGAGTTCAAGTGAACCCCAAGACTCCTCCTCATAGAATTTTTCATCAAGGGTTGATTAAGGTGCCTGCTAATGCCAAATTAGGGAAGTTGCAGAAGACTTGGGATCAATTCTTGATCCAATTAGGGTATGAGAAGGAAAATCATGCATCTGCTTCTCATTCACATAGAAATATTGTTAAGCATGATCAATAAACTCCAACTAATGTTGGCCAATCCACTCCTGCAAGGAAGGGTAAACGAGCAACATGTTTTGAGACTCCAAACGATCTTGTAAAAACTACATCAGCTAGCCAGTGAACAGAGGCAAGATCTTCTCACAAAGTAGGTGGAGGTATGCACCCTTTCCCTTTTGCACAAAAAACTTATTCGGAAAGGGATAAAAGGATAGCAGAACCTAAGGTTTCAGTGGAGGACCAACAACTTGTAAAAACAACAAAAGAACTTGAAGATCATGTACATTTTAAAGAGCATATCCCAGAGGTCAATCCTCATGCCTCGAGTTCCTCCGATGATGATACCTCTAGGTATCGAATTTTAGTAAGAAAACGAAGCACAAGGCCTCAAAACAAGTTCAGGTTAAAGTTTAAGACAATGAATAAACCTGCCATCTCAGAGAAGGTTATCATCATTGATGAAGAGCCCATCAAATCCACGAGAAAAACATCTACAAGCAAGAAAACTCATGTCACTAAGCCTATGAAGGATAAAGCCAAGAAGGGTGGTTTGATTATGCATAAAAAGACAATCATTGGGAAAAACAAAGTTCTTACCAGGAAACAGAGTAAGAAAAATATGAAAATCCCAAACCCTAAGATTGGATCTGAAGGGAATGAGCCTAAATGTATTCAAACCCGATCCTAATTTAAGCAGACCGGGAAGAATAACTTAAAATCACTGGTAGAAGCAACCTCCTCCATCCTGCATAGAAATTTGTCAATTTAAGAATATCACTTCTAGGATAAATCAAAATTTTGAGAGTTCAAGTAATGAAGGATGGAAAAAATATTTTGGTTCCTTATGTCTAAGGTATCATGCTCCTTTTTGGTCATGTCCAACTATAACCCAGGCAGAGAAAATAATTTAATACACGCGGGATTAGTTTTTGGAAAGTCGCTACAGGAAGTTCCTGCATTCGTTAAACAAAGAAATGAAGGCGCTACCCTGTAGCAGCCGATTTTGTTGTTGTTCACATCCAGTTTCAGATTTTGCAATAGGGGAAGGCTGTGAATTATGTAGCCATGTAATGGATAATGTTTTAAAGCTATGCAATGTTTTGTGGAGCAAAAAATTGTATTGAGATATGAAGATTGATCTAGATCAACCACCTGTGTTGAGTTGTCAAAGGATCAATTTCAAGTAGAGATTTGAAGATCAAAGATATCTGGGAAAGACATGGATAAAGCAACAATGTCCTTATTCAAATTCAAATCAAGTCAAATCAAGAAGATGTATGCAAGGTTGTTGCCTTGATGTTAGGAGCTTTTTGTAAATTGTTATGATTTGGTATATCAACAGTTAGGAACTGAATTTCATTTTGAGGTTTTGTAGAGATTTGCTTTGAGGTGTCCATGATTCTCAAGATTGATCCTAAGTACATGTAACTTATTTTGAAACTCTATATATTGAATAATATAGATGAGGAAAGGGTTGGATCCCTGTTTGTCTTAATTTTTTTTATCTTATACAAGTGTTTGGATCGACCTTATCTGTGTAAAGATTTCAGTGGTTAATGAAGTCATTAGTTGGTGTGTATCATTCTCTTTTGTATATCATTTATAATTCTCCATCTTGAACACACTATTACTATTATATGATTCTATTGTTGTATGTATGTGTTGAGAGGGTTTATCTATTTTTATAGTTCAATCTGCACCACATGTGTGTTTAAGATCCTTTAAATCTGGTTCAGAAAGGATTTCTAAGTTTGAGATTTATTATTCTACTGGTTAATTATATCAAAGAACATATTGCTCTTTTATGATTATTAGTCTTGTTGAACTTTCTATTCTTCAACATATACCCTACTCTCACTTGGCTCAACTAGTGGTTTTGTTTACCTAATCTGTTGCACATAGAAAATATATCTTGACAACTTATCCTTTAAGCCCCTTTAAGATCAAGAGTGTGATCCTCCCAACTCTTAAATTCTTTTGCTTTAAAATTTTTGAAATAAGATGTGCTAGGCTTGTTCCTAAAGCAGCCTAGGGACAATTTCTAGCGCTAACATCTTTTGGCATCGTTGTCGGGGATGAAATGATGAGATTTTTCCTGGGTGGAACGACATGATATAGATCTAGTTATAGATGGTGAAACTATAACTAGGCACAATTGACTGCATATATTTTCACCTGGTGACTCCAAATTAGGCACTCTAGCTCCGAAGAGAAAGGGGACTAGAGCCCATCAAAAATCCCCCAATGTGCTTGCTGTTTCAGATCCTGAGAAGATCCTCAAACAATCCAAATCTCTTAAAAAATTAGGGCCAGAAAAATTGTTTATTTTACCTCCTGTTGAAGGATCTACCTCGGGGAAATAGGAATTTGTTGAACCAGAGTATTTTTACACACCCTATCCCGAGAGTAGAATTAAATTTGAGGAAAGCTTTGAATTCCTTGAAGAAACATAGTAACTTCCTTTGGAAAAAATATTAATCCTCGAAGAAGTTCAAGAAAAAAAACTTAATCTTAACCTCCAAGTTAATATCCTTGCAGCTGGAAAACTTGCTGAAGATATTCTCCAGTCCTCTCCTAAGATTCATTTGGTGAATATTCCTAAGCTCTCATCACCTCAATCACCACAGTCCTTACATACAAATCAACCTTTAGGTGGTCAAACAATGGCTGGTGCAACACCTCCCAACCCAATGGATGCTATCAGGGCTGCCATATATGCACCTTTAGTATTGGCAAATAATCTTCATCCTCTCCCAACAATTGATTACATGAAGTACCTTCCAAGGTTTGACAATGAAGGGGAAACAACTGCATAAGAGCATTTAACTATTTTTTATTCCTTTGCTGATAATTTCCAAATGGATTATGATGATGTGTGGATGAGGATTTTGGTTCAAAGTTTAGATGGAGAAGTGAGGAATTGGTTCAGAAACCTTAGAGCCAACTCTATTACCACTATCACAAACCTTGATGCCACCTTCTCGAGAAAGTGGGGAAACAAGAAATATAATTTGTATTACATGACAAAATTCAGTAATCTTCTAAGAAAGAATGGTGAATCTATCTTTGAATTTTCTCAAAGATTCAATCAGATGTATCAGAAAATACCAGATGATATTAGACCAGCTGAAAGGTTAGAAAAAGTTACTTATGCTAATACTTTTGATGCTGATTTTTGTTTGCTTCTTAGGGAAAGAAGATCGGCCACTCTGGCTGATATGCAAGATTCAATATGTTAGCACTAGAAGTCACCTCTAGATTGTGTTGGAGGTAAGTCCAGTACCCATCAATTTATATGTTACAGTTGGTTTTAAAGAGGTCAAATGGGCGCAAACTCAATGATGATAATGTTCTAACTTAGAAATTTGGACTAGCATGCACAAGCATTTGAGGTCTGAAATCAATTTCAGTCAGTAAGTTGGAGTAAGGGTGAATAGAGGGAAGACTTTGGTGAGGAGAGTGTAGAGGTTTGTCATGGACATTAGGTCTTCGAGCAACCTAAGGAGGAAAAAATTAAACACAAGATCCTCTTGAATTCAAATCTCAAAGAAACTAAAAGAAATTATAACAACACTATAATCAAACATCATCATAATACAATTACAACAATTCATGTGAATTAGTCATTCATGAACTTTCTCAATATCAGAGGCAAATAAGATGGAGCAAGAAAAATGACTTAGATTAACCAAGATGTCTCAAAAACAAATACATAACCAGAGAACCAATGTTCTTCATAAAAATATTACAATAGCAGGGAGCCTAGCTCAACCATTCGACCTTAACAAAATATCAAAACTACCTATATATATTAAAATGATGCAACCACTAGGAATGTGATTAGATCATTGCCTTCAAAGCCTTCAGTTGGCGCCCACTCTGTCAGGTTGTGCAGACCGCGTGATGTCAGACGCGAGCCAGGCATAGTTATGTGCTTTACAGGAAAAAATGCCCATAAGAAAGCTTCAAATCGTAAGTGTTCCTTCACGACCGCTCTCAACCTGCTTTCCATTTATGGAGTGAGTTGAAGTTTCAACCACCAGCTCTGTGTCCATTAACTGATATCTCCTCGGGATCGAGACCAGGCCAGGTAATCAAGGGACGACTACTTGTTGTGACTAAATGCGATGCTAAATGAACATACGAACTCAAGGCCATTGGTCTGATTGAGATCTGTGGCTGGGATGATTTTGCTATTTGAGGTGCAGCCGCTGAAGTTTACCCGTTCACCAATTCTAGGATACAAAAGACCTTGTGTGGAGACGATGCCAAATTTGGCGCTTTAAGAGCCTTGGATGTGGAGCAAAGGATGAGTGCCCTATGACTTTGGCCTTGCTCCAATGTGACCCTGGGCTATGACCCTACACAATTGCGCGATTGCGGGAGCGACCAAGGGTGGTTTGAAAGCAAACCGCTTTTGTCCCCGCAATTCACTATGAACCGCCATGTGTCCCTTTCTAAAAACCACAGTTCCGATTGCGGCTTGCCCTTGAAATTTTAAAACGTGCACACCTTCTGACCCTGCAATGGAGTGTGATCGTTGATATTGTGATCTGAGATGAGGCTTCTTGATCAACGGCCTAGCTCTAGTTCTTTAGATTGACGGATCAAATTTTTCCTCTTTGACTCGACGACCGAGATCCACTTCGGGTCTTCGAGACTTCGGGACTTCGACCACTTTGACACTTCGACACTTTTGAATGTGAAACATGAGGAATTTCCCGGGGGAAAATTCTCGAAGTGAGAGATGGGTTGTCGCATGTCCCTACTGACGGATGGTCCAAATTAACTTCGAGACTTCGGGCTTCGACCCTTCAGAAGTTTTACACACTTCCCACTTCAAACCTTCCAAAGCTTGTTTCCCTGAACACTTGGATCGTACGGCACGTGTTCCCTTCAAGATCAAAGACTCATGCTCACTTCGGGGCTTTGTGCTCTGGCGCTATACTTTGTGCGATTTTGGACTCCCGAATGCCCGTGAGTCGTTGATCTGAACCGACTGATTGGATCTTCGCCATTAAAAGATAAACTTTCCTATCGCTTGTGCTTCAAGCTCGAAATGGACTGTTAGGAAATCTGCACTTTGTGTTCATGGATGTGGCCTACACGATCAAGGATTTGGACAATTGGCTGTGGGTTTGGGAAGACAGAAGGATCAGTGACAAAGGCCAAGGAGATGAGTGCTCAAACACAAAGGGGAAAAAAAAAATGACTTTACCGACTGAAGGGAAAAAATTAACACTTGGTCTGCGAAAAGGATAGAGACAGGGAAAAATTATAGACATAGGTAGAAACCACAAACCCACAGGACTCTGACAAGTTCATGTGATAACATTTGGTGCCACAGGGAATGGCATGCTCCTTGCGAGCTGCCAAGCACAAGTAGTTCTAGTGCCTTAGTTGTTGGGTTATGGAGTCACTTATAAAAACATTTCGCCGAAGGCTGACATGTACACTATTCTACTTATAAAAAGGAAAACAAACACACATGCTCCAGAAAGAGCTTATTTATGTACAATCCTAGGCTAACTGACTTTTACAATGCGCTAGGTGAAATCAAACTTCCACCATAGCCACCCAGATTGTTTGGTAATATAACTCTTCTTCACTTCATTGCAGATGATCCATAAAAGCTAGGGAGGTATGACAACAGAACAAGAACATGGCTTGGAACAATGACCATACCCCCGAATGATGGTAAGATGAATAATTCTACAAGTTCTAATGCTTTTGGAAAACATAGCTCCATATATAGCCCCACAGGGTCACAAAATTTATAATTAGGGGAGCTCAACTAGTAAGAAATTAACTCATGATCTTTATTGCGGCTCACCCGTCGTGTGATGTTCTTAGAGTGCACAGGTGGGTGGAGAATTGATGCAGGCTGGCTAATACCAGGTGATACCTGCTCAATTACAGGTCCTGGACAATAGATAAACTACCCACTAAGCTCCTCCTTTACATGTTGCTCTGTGTTTTCTGCGAGTCTAGCATCACTGATTTCCACCCAATGCTTTTCCTTAATTAATAAAGGAAAATGCTCTATAGTGTGGTCTTGGAAATATTTCACAACACCATACTCGCCTGTGAGTATTGGTGAAGTAATGCAATTTGAAAATTTTAAAAAATATGAAATGTATGACTCCATGGCCACAGGATCATGAATAATGTGACATAATCATGGCTACTTTAGAAGACCAGACTGCTCTTCTGTAAATGCCTCCTTGCTTGCAAATAAATGACCTCCTTGTTCTTTTGAAACCAAATCTTGATCACCAACAATTGCAGTCTCTCCTTCGTAAGAATGATCACGAGATAAAGGTGCAGCAGGATTTAGAACATCACAACTATGATCAACGAAGAACATACAATTATCTATGTAATCAACCACTGCTATATG
>SNQJ01S0078288.1:47464-57753 GCA_010110895.2 Picea sitchensis
TATATATATATATATATATATATATATATATATATTACAGTTGGAACATAATAGTACGAATTATAATGGCAAATAAAGCATCTACAGTCTTGTGCCTTAAAGTTTTAAATGCTTGATACTTGAGAAAACAACTGAATGCGTACTTTCTATTACGAATTTATCCTTTTCCCTAGTCTGTACAAATTTGGTTATTCATAAACAAATTTCGTTGTTCCGATATAAGATAATACAGAAATAGAAGACTCCATAAAGGACATAAGATCATATGTTGATAGAACATTTAAGTTTTTCTTTCCAATTGTACAAAATAAAAAGGCCCAAATTGGAACGAATAACCACTGTATTAAGGGATCCATGAATTATTGAGTGATGAATATATACATGCAAATTGTCCATTCGATGGTCATTACAGTGAACGACATAGAAATGGCAGTATACAATCATAAAGTTCTGTACATATATCATGTAATTGCAAACTCCTACCAGTCTTATAGAAACCCCCCTTATATCATGTATATATAAGCACACTAGATATAATCACAGAATCACAACTTTACTCTACTTTACTCTGATAAACTCAGATCATTGCAACTACTCAATGTTAGATCCAGTCTAACTATTACAAGTCCAGGAAAAAGCATTTCGGTAGTAAACACATGGAATGTCGAAATGAAATAAAACGATATAGCATTATAGATATAATACGATTCGATTTTGAAAATATAAACCTTCAGAGTTTTATAAGTTCCTTTCCACCCCATGCATAACTATGAGTTCGATTTTCATAGAAGTTTGAAACAAAATCTTCAATCTAAAATGACAACCATAGCAATTAAATTGCAAGTTAGGGTGAAACTCGAACGATGAGAAGATTTGATTAATTCAACAGTCATTTCATTACTTCAAACAAACAGGGAAACCCTGTAGTTAAATCTTTGAAGGAGTCATTACTCATAGCAGCCAAAACAGAATTTTTAAAGAATACATTGGGAATTTCCCTTTTCCAATCACTATTAGAAACCGAGTGAAACTATACCGAACGTTTATAAATCTAAAATTTCAACTATGTCTGCTCGGACTCCAGAAAGGTTTACATAAGGGAACTTGAATACATTTTACGCCGAATATGAGAACAATACATCTGAAATCGTTGCGCAGACGAAACCTGGAAAGATTCATCATTTACGGATATCGGTAATCATATAAAAGAAAGTTAAGAAAACACCAACTGAATGATAATTGTTAATAGCTAAGTATTCCAGGATAATACTCAACTTCTGATTCGCAGGCTTGCATGTCTTCTTTCCCCTTGTTGCTTTCCGTCTGGTCAGAAGCACGGGCTAAGGGTGGATGGTGCATTAACTCCCTGATGAGTACCCTCGCATCAACAGGGCCCAACATTAGTGATACATTTCATTTCTTGAAACGAATTTAAACAACAAAAGAAGGAAATCTTTACACAGTAGGCCACGGCCTTAACGAAAAGAAATAATCGACAGTATTAAGTTTTCTTTTAATCCATAAATGGTACAAGGAATGTTGTGTGAAATACAGTATAAGATTTTCATATAGAACCAGAACTATGCCTAACTGGTTGGGTCTAACCCTTCCAAAACCAATTTCTTAGAACAATAATACAGAGATACCCTTTGACTCTAGACGGATATACCACGGTAAAGACTGTAATCACTAAATAAACGGTTTGATACTGTAGAATATCATTATTGGACTGTTCAAGAATCACAGAGATCATTTTTAAGTTACAAATGAAACGAGTTCCCAATGAGCCACCTCTAGTTGTCTAGGGTAATAAGCTAAAGACTTACCATGGATTGTAGAGTCATGTTGTATGTTCGCCGGCTAATCGAACCTCCATTAACGAAAACCCCCTCTGCTATAGAGGTAATTCTCAGAGTGGTTTGAAGAATCCCATAGTGAACATCGTAAACACATCAAACCCTAGTAGGAACCTTACCTACTCAGTTAAATATTGAGGGTACAAAGGATGGTCTAATCCATGTGACGAGGCAGGGTTGGTGTAACTGGAATGAATGAAATGCCAGGTAAGAACTTCAAAACTCGCACACACTGGTTCGCCTTTAAAGAAATGGATGTAGAGCCTTAAATGCCCACCTGACAGTAACCCGCCCCCTCACATCAAGATTTAATTTGTGAAGTAAATGAATGCTCTGAGACTCGACAAAGTTAGCACCAGTACACGACCACTATTTCGTTTAGTTATCTTATAGTTCGGGAGGAGTTATCTTTAGTATTGCATTTGGTTAAGTCGAAGCAACACAAGTTCTCGTTATTCAAAACTCTGTTGAGCAAGGGAAGGGGAATATCACTAACTTAAGATATTGTGTAAAGAAATGACCATCGATAATCAAAACCATGAACGCTAATGCTAAACACATTACCACCAAGCCACTTATATTCAACTGTGATTATGGGATCTAACCCATGGGCTTTATTATGAATATATGGTAAGAAAATGGTCATTCCCATGAATGAACAAACTCTTTAGTATTGCACCCAACCTTTAGAAAATCCTTTGCAAAGGGAGACTAGGATTCACCAGTCCTAAGTTTAACCTATCCCATAGATGCTTGTGTTTAGGTAAGCCAGTTTGGAAATTTAACCATTGATTTTCCTTGTCAAGTAAGTTAGACAGGTATATAGATGGCATCATGTGGTAGGACAGACTCAAGTCATGCACAAATATTTTAATATTAACGAAGATCTTCTCTTCTAATATAATAATCAAATGAGATTGAAATTGGAGATTAATGCCTCATAGGAAAAAAAATAAAATTATGAAAAATTTGAGGTACATTACATTAGAATGAGCAGACTGACTCATTGGCTATGGTATCAAGTACCTTCAAACCTTCTTTACCCCCAAAACTGAAATATGAAATTGAGGTCATATACGTGCCTTCTATTCCAAACAATGTCAAATATTGGAGAGTGTTTGAAGAGGATTATGAAATTAAGAGATTCATTTAAGCTATTGATGATTTATCTTCCATTCATATTGATCAAGATGAAGATGCGAAGGAGGAAAAACATAATTTGAAATTTCACAACATGATTGTTGGACATAAAATTTTGTAATTGCCAACAAAACCTATCCCAAAAGTCCTAGTGCCTCTTGAAAGGATCTTTGATCAGAATGATGTCCCTGTGAAGCCCCTTGATCCAAAAAAAGAAGCAAATGTAATTGATTGCAATCTTGGGACTGCTGCAAATCCTAAACATGTTAAATTATCAAAATTTATGTCAGGGAAATACAAAGCTAAATATGAGAAATTGTTGAAGGAGATTACTGATATTTTTGCATGGCATTATGAAGATCTTAGGACTTTTGATAAAAACTATTTTGCAGCATAAGATACCTTTGCAAGAAATTGTGAAGCCATTCAAGAAAAAATTAAGATAAATTAATCCTCTTTTGTTACCTATCATGGAGAAAGAAGTCAAAAAGCTTCTAGATGTTAAGATCATTGTACCTCTAAGGTACTGTGATTAGGTGGAAAATCTGGTACCAGTGAGGAAAAGGAATGGTGAAATCAAACTTTGTGTCGATTTCAGGAATCTAAACAGATGCTCTCGGAAAGACAACTATCCACTACCCAAAATGGAACACATCTTGCAGAGGGTAGTAGGATCTAGTAAGTTGTCTATGATTGATGGTTTTTCCGAGTACAACCAAGTTGTTGTTCATCCTGATGATATGGAGAAGACTGCCTTCATGACACCATGGGGAAATTTCATGTACACTCGGATGCCTTTTGGTTTGATAAACACAAGGGATACGTTTCAAAGAGCCATGGATATAGCCTTCGTGGGAAAAAATGACAAGTTTTTAGTCATCTATCTAGATGACATTACTGTGTTTTCTAAATCTGATGGCGAGCATCTTCAACATCTAAGAGAGGTATTTCTGAAATGTAGAAGGTATGGTCTTTCCCCTAATCCAAAAAAGTCTCATTTTGTTTTAGAAAAAGGGAAATTACTTGGTCACATTGTTTGTTCTAGTGGAGTTAAGATTGATCCTGCTAGAGTGATAGTTATTCAAAGGCTTTCCATTCCTAGAACTAAGAAAGAGATTTAGTCTTTTCTTGGGAAGATAAACTTTCTTAGAAGGTTTATTCCTAACTTTGTTGAATTGGTCAAACACATAAATGGCATGTTGAAAAAGGGTAGTAAGATCAAGTGGAAGACAGAGGCTAAAGATTCTTTTCAGATTATTAAACAAGATATTTCTGAAGCTCCTATTCTCATCAGTCCAGATTTTGAAAAAGATTTTCTGATTTTTTATTTTGCATCTCATGACACTTTAGCAACTTCTTTATTACAAAAAAATTATGAAGGATTCGAACAACCTATTGCTTTCTTTAGCAGGGCACTTCGGGATGTTGAGTTAAAATACGACATCATGTAAAAACATGCTTTTTCCTTGGTTAAAGCACTAAAATCTTTCAAAATTTATGTGTTACACTCCAAAGTTATTGCCTATGTACCATCCAACGCCATTAAAGATATTTTGACTCATCCAGACATCAATGGAAAGATGAGCAAATGGATAGATAAGTTGCTTGAGTATGATTTGGATATCAAGCCCACTAAGATAGTCAAAGGTCAGGGGTTGGCTAAGCTATTAGCCGACTCTAACTGCAAAATTTTGTGAGTGGATTACATCTGTAATAATTCGGGAAACTCACAACCACAAGACATTAACTCTCAGGTAGATGAAAATATTGTTGAATCTGAATGGTATAAGGATATCCTCTATTTTCTGTAGAATTTCCAAGCTCTTCCAGGAATGGATAAATCCAAAGTAAGATCCTTAAAACTCAAAGCTGTCAAGTATTGTGTAAATAATCAGATTTAATTTTGGAGGGACCCTGTTGGATTCTTATTGAGATGCTTTGATAAAGAAGAAGTTGAAAATGTCATGACCTAGTTTCATGAAGGAGTGTGTGGAGGACATTACTTATGGAAGAGATCTACATACAAAATAATCGAGGATGGGTATTATTGGCCTAGTCTATTTGCTAATGTCAGTGTCAAAGTAAGGACATGTTTAAAATGTCAAAGGTTTGAAGGAAACAAAAAACTCAAGTCCTTACCTCTCAAGCATGTAAAGGTGGCTGCACCTTTTCAACAGTGGGCTTTAGATTTCATTGGTGAAATCCATCCTCCATCCAATGGCCAACATAGATGGATTCTGACAGCAACAAACTACTTTACAAAATGGATAGAAGCCATACCTACAAGGAGGGAAACTGATAAAGTGATCATGGATTTTCTGGAAGAAAATATTTTATCCAGGTTTGGTTGCCCTGATACGATCATCACAGATAATGTTGCATCCTTTAAGTCTGCTAACCTGATTAAATTTTGTGAAAACTATGGTATCAAGATCAGACATTCCATTGCCTATTACCCACAAGGTAATGGTTTGGCAGAATATTCCAATAAAAGTGTGGTCTAGATTATTAAGAAACTTTTGGAGGACAACAAGAGGGCTTGGGATGCAAAGTTAAAATATGCCTTGTGGGATGACCGAGTAAGCACCAAAAGAGTAATTGGAACTTCACCGTTTCAATTAGTAGATGGAATGGAAGTTGTTTTTCCCATACAACTTGCTTTGTCAGTTGTGAAGGATCTGCAAGAAATTGAGGTTGAGCCAAATGATGCTATTAGAAGGATCTATTAGATTGTGGAAATACATCAAGCAAGGGAGAAACTTCTGGAGAAGACCACCAACATCAACAAATGATTCAGGAGAATTTTGACATAAAATAAAAAACAGATTGGATTGTACCTGGTGATTTGGTTTTGAATGGGATGCTCGCAGGGAATATCATCATGGTAAGTTTGATAGCCTGTGGACAGGTCCATTCAGGGTTGAAAAAGTTTTGGATAACACACTTTCCTATTGCAGAATTTGGAAGGTGAAGAGACTTTTGGTGGCCCAATAAATGGACGTTTTCTGAAGAAATTCTTTTACTAAGGTTGTTGGTGGCCCAAATCTCATTGTATACATYGGTGTGGTGTGGTAGTTAGGAAATAAAGACTCCATAGCCCAATGGACCATACTGCTTTCTTTGTTTTTCAGTTTTCAGAAATGGTCTTTACTTTTGCAGTCTCATATATTTTTTAATAAAGTTTGTTCAGAGCTCAGAAGCTAGAACAACACAGTCTGCAAACATGCATGGTCTGAAGCTCAAAGGATTATAAGGAACAAGTCTACTCAAAGTTATTGGAGTTTCGCAGGGAAAACTCCATCCCCCATGGAGCCATTGTTAACACCTACTATGTTCTACCTGGTTTTATCCCTCATTCATTCAAAMTTGGTATTTAAAATTTTATATATGTTATTAAAACCTTTAGCATTTTGTTAAAGGTTTAATAGCTTACCTTAAGGGGTTTTAAAAGAATGCTAGGATGAATGAATGAGATGGAATTAATGTTGTGAGAGGGGGACATAGGGAATTAGACACATGTTCAAATGATTAATTGATAAAATCAAATGGTTTCAAGTCTTTTCATTTGAGCCATTAGTCATGTCATACTTATGCATCATGATTATTTAACTTCATGAGTTGTAGATTCAAAGTCTAATGCACTCAAGAGTGAAAAAGAGAAATTGGGTTGGGCGCTACGGGAACTTCCACATGTCCAGATTCATGATCATTTTTAGCACTTTGGTGAGTCATGGAAGATGTGGATCGTACTACAAAGCTCATGAGTAAGAAAAATATTTTAGAAAAGTACTCGTCGTCAGCTATAACATGCTAAGTGGGATGTGTCATCATTTGTACATGCTAGTTGTCCAAAAATTTACAAGGACCAATTGTCTTATTCAATGTGTTTTCAAAATTGGCGCCTTGTTCATTATCTACAACAACGAATTTATTTGAATCGGACCTTGTAGAGCTAGCGAATCTCCTTGACTCTCGTTGCATAACAAACATATCCTTGTTTTATAGCCAAGAGTCTAGTCTTCTGGTCACATCTACGCTTATGGGAAAGGGTCGACACGTGAACAGGAAAGAACCCGAAGGGACCGAAGTCATGGAGGCTTACGAAGATACCCAAATCATTTTTGATCGGCCAGGGTGGTATCTCTTCTGCATTAAACTGGATGGCCATCATTATGCTACAACCACGGTGTTTGCAGAGAGTTTTAATGGACAATGGGCCCGAGTTGGAAATTTGGCCATGCAATTTATTGAAGAATCCATAGTTGCAGCATGCAACCTCCCCACTGATGCGAAAGATGCTTTAAGAATAAATTGATTGTAGGTGGAGACATTAATAAATTTTTAAAACCTGAACAAAGAGACCCTAATTGGGCCAAGGGCATCCCTAGGGATTGGATTGTTGATGAGTGGATGGAAGCATTGCTCTTGCTTAAGAGGTTCATCACTTGTGAGGGGCGTTATTCTATTGTGTTCTTATTCCACCTGTTATTTCTGCTTCATCTAGCAGGGATTAAGAGGATGGATTTACCTTATTATTTATTATGGGATCTCAACAATATGGCTATGAGAGTTCAAGCAAACCCCAAGACTCCTCCCCACAGAATTTTTCATCAAGGGTTGATTAAGGTGCTTGTTAAGGTCGAATTAGGGAAGTTGCGGAAGACTTTGGATCAGTTCTTGATCCAGTCAGGGTATGAGAAGGAAAAACATGCCTCTCCTTCTCAATCACATGGAAATATTGTTAAGCTTGATCAAGAAACTCCAGCTAATGTCGGTCAATCCACTTCTGCAAAGAAGAGTAAACGAGAAACATGTTTCAAGACTTACAAGCTTGTAAAAACTACATCAGTTGACCAAGGAACAAAGGCATGGTCCTCTCACAAATTAGGTGGAGGTAAGCACCCTTTCCCTTTTGCATAGAAAACTCACTTGAAAAGGGCTAAAAGGATAGCAGAACCTAAGGTTCTAATGGAGGACCAACAACCGATAAAAGAAAACAAAAGAGCTTGAACATCCTGTACATTTTAAAGAGCATATCCCAAAGGTCAATCCTCGCGCCTCAAGTTCCTTTGATGATGATACCTCTAGGTATCAAATTTTAGTAAGAAAACGAAGCACAAGGCCTCAAAACAAGTTCAGGTTGAAGTCTAAGACAATGAATAAACCTGCCATCTCARAGAAGGTTATCATCATTGATGAGGAGCTTGTCAAACCYACGGGAAAGACATCTACAAGAAAGAAAAATCTTGTCGCTAAGCCTATGAAGGATAAATCCAAGAAGGGTGGTTTGATTATACATAAAAGAACAATCATTGGGAAAAACAAAGTTCTTACCAGGAAACAGAGTAAGAAAAATATGAAAATCCCAACCCTAATATTGGATCCAAAGGGAATGATCATAAATGTATTCCAACCCGATCACAATCTAAGCATACCAGGAATAATAGCTTAGAATTGTTGGCAAACGAAACCTCCTCCATCCTACATAGAAAGTTGTCAATTTAAGAATATCACTTTCAGGATAAATCAAATTTTTTAGAGTTAAAGTAATAAAGGATGGAAAAAATCTTTTGGTTTCTTATGTCTAAGGTATCATGCTCCTTTTTGGTCATGTCCAGCTATAACCCAGGCAGAGAACAAAGTTTAATACACACATGATTAGTTTTTGGAAAGTCGCTACAGGAAGTTCCTGCAATTGTTACACAGAGAAATGAAGGCGCTACTGGAACACCTGTAGCAACCTATTTTTCTGTTGTTCGCACCCAATTTCATATTTTTGCAATAGGGGAAGGCTGTGAATTATGTAGACATGTAATGGATAATGTTTTAAAGATATGCAATGTTTTGTGGAGCGAAAATTTGTATTGAGATATGAAGATTGATCAGATCAACCACATGTGTTGAGTTGTCTGATCAGATCAACCAGGTGGAGCTTTGAAGATTGAAGATATCTAGGAAAGATATGGATAAATAAACAATGTTATCATTTGAATGCAAAGAAAGTCAAATCAAGAATATGTATGCAAGGTTGTTTCCTTGATGTTAGGAGCTTTTTGTAAATTGTTATGATTTGGTATATCAACAGTTAGGAACTGAATTTCATCTTGAGATTTTGTAGAGATTTGCTTTGAGGTGTCCCTGATTCTCAGGATTGACCCCAAGTACATGTAACTTGTTTTGAAACTCTATATATTGGATAATATAGATGAAGAAATGGTTGGATCCTTGTTTGCCTTAAATATTTTATCTTATACAAGTGTTTGGATCGACCTTATCTGTGTAAATATTTTAGTGGTTAATGAAGTCGTTAGTTGTTGTGTATCATTCTGTTTTGTATATCATTTTTAATTCTCCATCTTGAACACATTATTACTATTATATGATTATATGGTTGTATGTATGTGCTGAGAGGGTTTATATGTTTTTATAGTTCAATCTTCACCACATGTGTGTTTAAGATCTTTAAATTTGGTTCAAAAAGGATTTTTGAGTTTGAGATTTATTTTTTTACTTGTTAATTATATCAAAGAATAGATTGTTCTTTTATGGTTATTAGTCTTGTTGCACTTTTTTTTCTTCAACATATGCCCTACTCTCACTTGGATCAACTAGTGGTTTTGTTTACTTGGTCTATTGCACATAGAAAAAATATCTTGACAGCTTATCCTCTAAGCCCCTTTAAGATCAAGAGTGTGATCCTCCCAACTCTTAAAATTCTTTTGCTTTTAAAATATATTGCACATAGAAAAAATATCTTGACAGCTTATCCTCTAAGCCCCTTTAAGATCAAGAGTGTGATCCTCCCAACTCTTAAAATTCTTTTGCTTTTAAAATTTTGAACTAAGATGTGCTAGGCTTGTTCCTAAAACAGTCTAGGGACAACTTCTAACGCTAACAATCAGAATGTTGCATTGGCTAAAGCTAATGTCTTTAGAGAGCACCAGCGCATACCACCCATGTCAGAGCTAGGTGCCACTTATGTCATAGCTTTAATGTAATCTGAAAAATAATCATTTTTCTTCAAAAGCTAGGTGTCACGTATATCAAAGCTTTAATGTAATCTGAAAAATGATCATTTTTTTTCAAAAGTATTGATCTTCATTCAAACAAGCATGTTTGCCTCCAATTCCTTGATAGTGGTGTGTCCACTGCCTCTCAAATGCCTTGAGAGCACCGATTCACAACAATAGGGTGGGCCTCAATAGTGTGACTAAATCAAAATTTTCGTATCCATATTATTGGAGGAAATGGCAAGACACCTACTACTGAAGTCATATTGGAGCTATACAACTG